>CAIGQZ010032254.1:2841607-2946708 GCA_903798205.1 Danio tinwini | reverse complement strand
TATAGAGTGTATCATGTCTGCATGTGTGTATATGTATAGAGTGTATCGTGTGCATATGTAGGGAGTGTATCATGTGTGTATAAGTATAGAGTTTATCAGGGCTGCCAACTTTTGGCTTTAGCTTGGAGTGAGAATGTATAGAGAATGCTACGCCCCCCACAAAAAGCCAATCCCCGTTTATTTATAAATACCTAAAATTATATTATTTTAATAAATACTTTTAAAAATATTTATGACAAATTAGAGTATTATTACTATTATACAATTATTCTATTATAAATAAATAAATAAAAAGCAATGTAAAAATACAACTGAAGTGATATGCTAAGATCATTTAAGAAATCTTTTGCGTAAATATATTAATTTCAGGACAGCATGGTGGCTCAGTGGTTAGCACTGTCGACTCTCAGCAAGAAGGTCACTGATTCTAATTGATGAACTAAATTTGTATGGGTGTTTCCCAGTACTGGGTTGCGGCTGGAAGGCCATCCACTGTGTAAAACATATGCCGGAACAGTTGGCAGTTCATTCCGATGTGGCGACCTCTGAAATAGAGACTAAGCTGAAGGAAAATGAATGAATGAATGAATATTAATTTGATCAGAACAAAATGATATAGATTGTATAGAACACAAAAAAATATGTTTAATAGAATTATCTGTTGTGTGTTCTCCTAAACCTGACTTATGGCCAAGAATTAGGTTTATTAAGTCTAAACTCCATGACTTCATCCCTCCTTTCTGCTTCATACAAAAAAATCTATCAGGAGATATGCTTAGTCAAAATAAGATTATCATCATATTAGTTAAACTTTAATTTTGTCGATTTCTAAAACTCACTGCACGCTTACACCTGTAAATTAAAGGCTGTTACCCCTGCCATAAAACACAGCCCCTCGGAAATGTGCATCTATTAACTTAAATTGATAATTTTTTGATAACATCATTATGACACTAATGAGAGTTAACCCTTCACTTAAGATTACATATTTGTTTTTACATTTATTTGTAAACCAAGTGCATTTTACAATACGCTTCACTTCCCTTTTTTCTTTATCCATCAAGATAACAATCATATTACGTTTTAATCAATTATGGTCTTTGGTTTTCATGTAGACTGAGAATCCCAATGAAACTATATGAAAGGCAGGCCTGGATTAAGAATTCAGAGGCCCCTGGGCACAATGTCTTGTAGGCCCCTTACCTGCCGCACCCCTATTGAAATAAAAAATTTAATTGATAAAATATTTTTTTATAAAATTTATCTATAATGTATTGCTGGCATTTTTTAAATAAATTACATACAGTACATATATTTCTAGTCTACGAAGATTTAACTTATTTTTAAAGCATTTAAACCATACCTTGAAAAAAATACTAATAAAACTAGTGAAAATTAATGGACTTTAATATACTTGTTCAAGTTCACAGAAGCAGTACTAAAATTTATATTTAAGGGTATTTTAATGTATAACTTCTACAAACTTATAATGCATATGATTTGCATATAACACCTCTCTAATGAATCTGAGTCCTCCATAATACACACACTTATTAATGATTCCTACTTGTCTTCCTTGTGATGAAAAGTAGGCAAAATTTGCTATGTAGTAAGGGGGGGAAAAAGAAGAACATTAGATACGAACCGGTTTCATGATCAATTGCATCATATCATGATGCCATGGGCTCTACAAGCTACACCACTCACACTGCTATATAGCTCTCATTAGTTATGTTGTCTCTGGCAATCAAACGGTGATGGGCGGGAATCACTCAACTAGCTTCTTCCAATGAGGTGCGCTATTTGCACTTAGACTAAATATGGGTGCGTTTCTCATCACAACACCTGCAGCACCTATTTTTTTCGGCATGCATGTTCACACAACCAGGATTCATACTGGGAGCGGCAACGCAAGCAGCGCATCAGTGTCAAACAGGGGCGGATGCAAGAGGCGCGCGAGTATGTTTTCTGCGCGCATGCGTCAGTTTGTTTTTCTATTATATTGCTTTCATCAGCGTTGGATCGGTTGCGCAGAGAATAACATCTTTATAAAATGATAAAAGTCTTTAACACTGTCCTTATTATAACGGGAAAAAATATTCACGGGATGATTTTTCTGACTGAGAAAATTGATGTGTGGTGTGAGAGCATGAGAATACTGTCAATTGCGTGACTCTCACCCCGAATGCGTGAGAGTTGGCAGCCCTAGTTTACAATAACAAAACCACGGAAATATTAACATTAGTCAAAAAGTAAAATAAAATGTAAAATATATTAGGCCTAACTAATGTAAAGGATATACAAATATAATACTGTTCATTGGACATGTACGAACAAATGTAGCTTGAATGTAAAAATCAGCTTGAAGTGTTTGTTTTGAATTATGTGTTGGTTGGTTGGTTCTTATAGCTTTTCTGAGTACAAATGGGTCTCAAAATAGGGACTAAAATAAATATGATAAAATATTTGGTTGCAATTTGAGTAAATTTGAATTTGGAATAAGATGCCCGAAAATAGGCCCTTTGTTAAAATCCCTTTCCGCCAGTCCGACAGGGGACGGTCGAGCGCTTGTTTATTCAACTGCTTTGTTTTTTGCTCATGCGCTCCAGCACAGTTGGCGCCAGATGATCCGCGGCGCCATCCCGCTACGTACCGACGGAGGGAGGGAGAGAGAAAGAGTGACAGAAAGCAAACCGCAGGCAGGCAGTACAGACGCAACAGAAGGAAGATCTGCAGACCTTTTCACCACCGCAACTCACAAAAGAGCCTTTAAAGGGCAAAGAGGTCGGATGAATGTTTTTTTAAAATACGTTCAATCTGGAAAGGATTGCTGTTAATGTATGTTTGTGTTTTTGATACCTTTGCTAGTTAACTTAGCTGGCTAACTAGCCTGCTATATGATACAATTATGTTATTTGGTTTACGTAACGCCATACGATAGGGCATACGTTGCGTTTATACCAGTTATATAAACATTTTGCGATACATTGCGCTTGTTTTGCGATACGGATGAATTGTGAACGTCACGGAGTTCGGAGGTGTTTAGTAGCAATGGCGGCTGCGGAGCCTCTGCTAGTGTTCCGCTAGCGAAGCAGCTTAGCAGGACGACGGGCCATGTTTGTTTCGCGCAGCTAAAAATGGGCTACGGCTATAGCATGATAAGCTCAGCTTATAGCCACGCTATGCTCATGTCAACTGGTTTAAGTGATTTCAGAATGAGCGTAAAACCCCTAAAATGCTAAGAGCATTTGTTCATTTTCTTTTTAATTCGACGCCACAAAACAAAAACGCGTTATGTAAGAAGGGGGGCGCCTTTCCCGGGCTTTCACAAATCGGGTACGACTGCGATTAGCCAGTAACTCGAGCTGTTTGCCTTTGTTTGTGTGTTGATTATCTTGAGTTTGTTATGCTGTGACAACACATTTGTGCTGCGAGCAGTAAAACAAGTCAACTAACATGACCTAGTTTATTTGCATTTGCTCACGTCGCGTGTTGACTCTGCGTGTCTGTATGAGGGGCGGAAGCTAGTCGCGGCGGCCATTTTACAGCTAGTTAGCTCTTCCAACCTCTGGCACACAAGATGCCCACCGTTAAACGCGTAGTATTGCTTTAAGTGTATGAACTTGAACAATTTCTAAGTGATTTAAAAGCCACCCAGACGTCTTTATGTGCCAGAAATATTCGCTGTGAAATTCCGAATTTAAGGCAGACTGTCAGGGTTTTAATTCACTATCATTTTATGATGGAGCTACAGTGCTAGTTAGCCAGCTAGTTAGCTTCCCTGAGCATGTATTATCAGCTAACTAGCAGCTATTTAGCCAGCTAATATAGCCAACACTAACAGTTGTGTATGTGCAAGTTGTAAACGCAAATTTTTGTTACATGTATTTGACAATTGAGTGAGTTGTGATTCGCTGTTGTTCATTTGTCTTGAGAAAATTGAATGTCTTGTTCACGTATGCATAGCCTGTCAAGTTAGCCAAATATAGTGCCCACAGGCTAACCTTAGCCCATTTCTAGACACATATATATCTGCTAACTAGCTTTATTATGGTTTTTAGATCAGCTGTGGTTTTGTTTATGATATTTGACCATATGCTTTTGTATGAAATGGCTTCGTATGTTCCAAGTTTGCTTGTTTATGAAACCCATCTCTGTTGTTTTTGTTTTTATGCAACAAATTACTCTGTTGTATTATAACCATTGCAGAGAGAAAGTTTGTTGCTAAACAGTTTAGTTGGAGTTATGTGTTTGTAAGTTAAGTCATGTAAGGAATTTTTTAGATGATTAAATGCTGATTTCATGTTTGTTTTGCATCCTTTGTTGTTTTTAGTTTTAATAACATTAATCTTTTTGTTGCTTGATGAACATTAAATGTTAAATTTAGCTACAATGTTATGCAGATTTGATTTAAACATTTATTGTCTTTCAACAGGCAGGACCGTTCCTGACCTAAAAACTGACTGAGCCTACTGCAGGCAACCCTTCAAGTTTCTTTGTGGGAAAGCGGTGCTCTTAGAGCAACGCTTTAAATCACATAACCGGGAAGACGGAAGTCGTCAGGCTGGAGTGCGTCCTGATGGCTGAGTCAGAGACTGACTGTGACACACCAGGTCTCGATACGTTGGGATCTGAGTGTGTCATAGCCCATACGCAAGTTGGTGACTTGCATTATGGGGCAGAGACAGAGATTATGACTCAAGAGGACAAAAGACTTGACCTGGAGGCCATTCATGGTGACTTAGGAGCAGTGACCTGCGTGGATGTGGTTACAGAGACGGACCATGACTACATTAAATCAGAAATACACCACGATCATCACCAATACTTCAGCAGTGCAGAAATAAAAGGCAATGAGCATTTGCTTGGTGAGGTGCTGTTGAAGACGGAGATAGGTGGTGGAGATCATATCGTAAAGGTGGAGTCTGACCATGGAGGGGAGCTAACAGTGGAGTCAGAGAATGGTGTCATTATCCACGAAGCTCATGGCCTGCAATGCAGCGAGTGTGGTGAGATATTTGGCTGTATGTCGGATCTGCACGAACACTTTGAAATCCACAAAGCAACTCACCCTTACATTTGCGTCCACTGTGGAGAGAGCTTTGCTATTGAAGCCAGCCTAAGAAGTCACATGAGAATTCACATGAAAGAAAAAAGTTATACCACTGGTCTTGAGATGGTTGGCAAAGGAGTAATTGATGCGTTCAGTTTGAAACCGCACCAGATGATGCATTCTCCTGAGAAGCCACATAGATGTTCAGAGTGTGGCAAAAGCTTTGCCGCTGCCATTACTTTGCGGGAGCACATGAAAATGCATTCAGACGACAAACCCTACAAGTGCACCCAATGCCGAAAGAGTTTTATGCGCAGACGTCATCTCAAAAAACACCAAGAGCTGCATGCCCGTGACAAGCCGTTCACCTGTCTTCAGTGTGGTAAAGGCTTTACGACTGCTTCCAATCTTAAACAGCACCAGAAGACCCATGCTGGGGATAAGCCACACCGATGCACCCAGTGTGGAAAGTGTTTTGCGGCAGCTGCAACATTGAGAGAGCACCAGAGAATCCACTCAGGGGAGAAGCCCTACAAGTGCACCCAGTGTCGGAAGAGCTTTGTCAGGAAACGCCACCTCAAGAAGCATCAGCTGGTTCATCAGGGCGGAAAGCCATATCGTTGTTCTCAGTGTGACAAGGGTTTCAACCATTCCTCTTCCTTGTCAAGACACCACAAGGTCCACTTGGAGGCCAAGATGTATGCCCAGGCCGATAAAGATTTCCCCTTTGATACTACACTAAAGAGGGGAATGCATACTGGTGAAAAGCCATACAGCTGCAACCATTGCGAGAAGAGCTTCAATCACTCGTCCTCACTATCCAGGCACCAGAGAACTCATTCTGATGGAAAGTCCTACACCTGTGCTCAGTGTGGAAAAAGATTCAATCACCCCTCCTCGCTCGCAAGGCACCAACGGGTTCATTTGGAGGATAAGTCAACCTATAGTGCTATTGCAACAGGAAAGGGTTTCCCTCACACTACTATTTTAAAACAGAGAATCCTTCAGAGTGAGAAACCATATAGATGCGCTCAGTGTGGAAAGGGATTCAATCATTCGTCTTCTCTGTCTAGACATCACAGAATTCATATTGATCAGTAAGCTTGCTTTCCTCTCCCACAAGCGATCTGCTACTTTTCATCCGACGATTCACACCACATTGTAATCTTTAAGGGGTAGTGGGAAAAGATGCAAGAAAATCCAGAACATCGACTCGGACCTGCTCTTAAGGAAATTAATTTCAATTTGGTATGATTGACACCCAAATCCCCTGTGTAATGTGCACATGACTAGTTAAATATGTCATTCTGAAACATGGTATGTGATTAAACCACAGACAAAATGTACAGAGATTCCATCACTGACTTTTGATTAAAGCTGCATTTGGAAGTTTATTGAAGCCTGGCACAATCTCGAAATGAGTATTAGGTCAAGTTGGTTTTGAGTGACAGACAATTAAGCAAATTGATCTCGATGCAACTATTCACTCCCCTAAGTCTGTATCTTTTACCCATTTCTGTGTTATTAATGGGTTGAGAAACTGATATTGTGTGTAAATATATGTTGATTTTTCCTTTATATAGATATGTATAGATGAGTAGTGTGCTGTTCTTTTCTCAAAATGGACCATTCTTGATGTATGGTCCAGTTAGTCTTATTGGTCTCTCGTAGGTGAATGGTGCTTTCAGGGGATGTCCTGCAAAATATAAAATTAAAATGATTATTAATTTAATCCCTTATGATGCAAAATGAAAGAAGCTTGAGCCTAAACAACATATTGACTTGCCTAACTTCCTGAAGGCTGATGGTGAGAGCAGCACAAAGGCAAGAGGCTTGAACATCAAGTTGAGAAAAGCTGGTCCTATTCAATGAAGGGTCGACCCAACCAAATCATAATATATACACTGTTCTGTTGGGAAAAAAATGGTTTACTCTTCAAGGTGCCAGTTTTCGACACAACTAAATTGTACAGCTGATTTTTTTTTCTCTCCTTTTAGTAAGTCCGAACTTGGTACAGCCCTCAAAATTCTCAAAATGTGTTCAGTGCTTCTCTCTGCTAACCTCCCGTGTTACCAATGGCTGTCTGCACATTTATGATTGGACCTGCCATTGATAAAGTCAGACAGCAATGTATAGCATTTAGTTGTATTCTGGATACATTTTGCAGAGTATCAACATTTAATAATGATAATAATAGATTGTGTATACTTTAATGCAAATATAAAATATAGCTTGCTTTTTTTGAAATTGTTTGATTCATTTTTTTCCCTCCCTTAATTCCATGGATTTGTGCTTTCTATTTACAGTTCTGTGTATTGAGAGAATCTTTTACAAACGGATGTATTTTTTTAATAAGGTTTGGGGAAATGAAAGGGAAATGAGAGAACTGTTTTTATGGGAGTGAACGTTGTATCAGAACTATTCTTTCTTTTCCATTGGATAACAGTTGTGCTTCACGTAGCATAGGTTTATTCATTGTGTTAGTTAGGTGCCTTATTGCATGCCATGTAGAAATGTATGCTGAGCTCTAATAGAAAAAAAGAGGTTTTGGCTCCTGGTCCCTTTTTGTTTCTTTACATACTAATCATTGTTTTATTTTGATTTCTTTTTGTTTCTCTGTACATGAATGTTAACACTGTTACTTCTGTCTTTTAATTTACTTGTTTGTCAGCAAGCCTCTCTGTAGACTAGAGGTTAAAGAAAGTTACAATGCCATTGATCCGTTTGTTGATTGCCCTCTATAGTGGTTAATTCTTGTTCCATTTGTCTCTTCCCCCATCTTTGAGTGGCTCACATATATGGATAAATAAAGGTTGTTGACTATCAACCAGTTCATACAGTGTTTTATAGTATGTTCTTTCTTTCAGTAAACGAAAACCAAATCCAGCTTTTAATTTAAAACATTTTCGTTAACTGAAACAAAATGAAAAATTGACAATAAATTAAACGATCAACGGTCACTGCAAAACTAACTGAAAATAATATTTAACAAAAAAAGAAAGATTGTTTTTGGAATTAATGGGCCCTTTTCACAAGATGACACATGTAATGATCATCAGCATCTTAAATCATTAGACATTTTTAATATTTAGATAAAAATGTTAATGAAAATATTTAAATATTGTATATATGAATTTATGTATTATATCATCCTGGCATAAAATCACAACAAATGAATTACCACTTATACAAGTGAATTTGACTTTTTTTTTTCTCTCTTCTAGCTGCTGTTATAAGTCTTTCTGAAAGTTTTGATGATGCTGTCATTGAGTTTTTCTTTTATTATTTATTACAAAGTATTTGTTGTACTTTTTCCATTCACTGCGCTTTGTTTATCCTACTATGACGACTTCTGCTACTGAGAAACCCAGAATTGAGAAAAGCGTCCTTAAGCACTCATTCAGTGGCAGAACCAAACACAATGGTTTCAAATGTATTACTTGGTGCTCATGTACTAGTAAATGCATGAGCACATTATCCAGGAAAGACTCTATACAGAAATCTTTATTTATTTTTTTAATATAAGCCAACCAGTTTCCAACGCCAGTGCAATGTTTGTCTACATGTACAATATGATCTTTAATATGAAGAAGTTTGTCTTAATTCTTTTTTTACTTTTATTTGTTTGTTTGGGAAGAGGTAAGTGTTCATAAAATAAAAACTAAACTGAAATTAACAAATTAAAAATTTTGTTTCAAAGTAAATACTAATTTAAAAAATGCTAAACCATAATATCCCTGGCTGTTACTCTTGACTTTAAGGAAGAAAAAAAAAACTAAGTAAAATAGTGTATTTTAAAAAAAGTAAATGGTGACAGCTACCAGCATTTTTCAAAATGTCTTGTATTCAACAGAAGGAACTCTACGAGATTATTAGTTTGGAGCAAGTGGATGCTTAAATGACGCAATTTAAATTCCAACGGTCCCCTTAACATTGTTAAACAGGGTTTAACCTGTCTTTGCAGGAGATGCTTTATTGGTAGTTCTGTATTTGTCTGAAACTCAGTAGGATTGTGGTTAATATATATATTAATATAAAATATATATATATATATTTTAAATACGACTTTTTTGAACAGTACATTTATCAGTACATTTAGTTATTACTGTAACAATAAACACTAGGTTTCTGAATAAAGTTTACAATAGTTTTATGTTTGCTCTTATGTACAGGGCCCTCTGCTGGTAGTTCATATTCATCATCCTTCTATGTGTTTTTCCAGTATTGTTTCTCTTGCCAGCGATTAAGTGAAAGGTTACATGTGTTGGTATTTTCTCAGTTACAAGAGCATACTAAATCAAGGCATTATATGATTTATTTGTTGGTATTTTTAATTGATTTAGAGATTGCTAATAAAATTTAGGAAAATTAAACTGAAGGATTTTACATGTGTTTGGAATGTTCCAAATTTATTGCTCAATCAAGAATCGTCAGAACCACAAGCCTACTTCTTTTATTAAAATTTTGATCAAATTTCCCCTTTATTTTAAGTGATGGTATTTGGTTCCTCATACGCTCCTCATGTGGCCTCAAACATAGTTGGCTAAATTTCTTTGACCTGAAAAGTTGTGAGTTGATGACAGCTCTCGAGATGGGTTTCTTTGCTATAAGTGTGTTTTTGATATGTTATTACATGGGTACTGGAGAGCCATGCACTCGAGTAAGTTTTCTAAATTTAAATGTATTTTGTCTTACTGTTTTTATTCACGGTTTTTAAATGATTGGTTTACCTTAGATTATTGAGAATCTTCATTACTTATGCATGGGAAGAAACCTCAGCAACATCCCATCCAGTATCCCTTCCTCGGTTCAAACTTTGGACTTCAGTTTTAATTTTTTGCCACATTTACAGAAGACCGTTTTCCCAGTTCTGTCTTTTCTGAAAGTTCTTGATCTGTCAAGGTAAGTAATGCCATTACTTTCTACATCTCTATTGAGTTTTTCCTATAAATAATGTATAATGTTTTTGTTTAAATTTCAGATGCCACGTCAGACAGATTGAAAATGATGCTTTCGACAATGTGAAGAATCTGACTACTTTGTTTCTTACTGGAAACCCTATTACATATTATGCTCCTGGATGCTTGAATACTTTATATAATCTGCAAAGACTAGTTCTTGTGGATATTGGTCTTGAATCCTTACAGCTTAAAATTAATAACCTTACCAAGCTACAGGAACTTAATGTTGGAACAAATGACATCCAGTCCATGACTCTTCCTCCATTCATGAGCACCTTCAAAGACTTCAGTTTACTTGATCTGCATGCCAACAATATATCCATCATCAGAAGTGATCACACCGCTGTGCTGCGAGTTATCGGAAGAAACATGACGTTGATTCTGACTTGGAATCCAATACTACACATTGAACCAGGAGCTTTCAAAGATGTTTATCTCAGACAGCTGGATATCCGATCTGCTTTTGTTTCATTTTTTGCTCAAAAAGCTGCTCTAAAAGCTCTACGTGGTCTTAATGTCAATAGGCTGATTTTTGGAAAGTACAGGGAAGATAACAGCTTTCAGTTCTCTGACACTGATGTTTTAGATGGCCTGTGCTGTTTTAATTTTCAGGAGGTATCTTATGTCATGGAAAGTCCAAAAACAACAATTGCTGCCTTTCGCTGTATGATCAATGCCACAAATATAGCAGTAACTGGAGGTAATATTTATGAAATGGAGACTGTGTGTTTTCATAAAATCAAGGAGCTTTATTTGATTAACAATGGCTTGGGTACTTTGCCAACTAAACAACTTTCACATCTCCATACATTAGAAAAACTGGAAATTACACACAACAGCGAACCTGTTTTTGCAGAACCCTTCACGGACCTGCCTAAACTTCAGTATGTAGATTTAAGTGACAACCAATTGAAAATAAAACATTGCTGCTCTACACTTTTATCCGGCACTCCTCAAATTACCTATTTGAATTTGAGCCTAAATACGGAAATTTCTGTTGATATAGGAGGATTTGATGGACTTGATTCCCTTGAGATTCTAGATTTTTCTAATACAAGGGTTGTACGCATTGGATACCTTTCTGTTTTATCCAACCTAAAAAATTTGCGGTATCTTGATGTTTCCTATTCAAGTGTAACATTTAGTAACATATTTTGCTTTCATGGACTTAGCAGTCTTAATGTTCTCAAAATGGCTGGCAATAATTTTCAAGGTGATGTAGCAAAATATTTATTTGATAATCTCACTTTATTGGAGCACCTCGACTTGTCATACTGTCATTTGGTAGAGCTGCACACAAGCTCTTTTAAATATCTTCAGAGGCTTACACATTTAAATGTGAAAGGAAACTATTTAATTAGTATAGATTTTCTAAACCACCCAAATCTGAAACACATATCTTCGTTTTATGTTGAGAAAAACAGCATTACTGCCATCCCACTTGATGTTCTTCAACATTTGCCCATAAACCTTTCGCAGTTTGATTTGTCCTTTAACCCAATTGATTGCTCCTGCTCTCAGACTGATTTTATTTTGTGGATTATCCAAAATCAGAAAATTTTGAAGCAACCAGAAAATATTTTGTGCAAAACTATTTCACCAAACTCAGATTTTAGAGTAACAGACTTTGACATTGACCACTGTGTCCACAAGAGAAAACTCATAATTGTTTTACCAGTATTTTTTGTTGCGTTTTTAGTTGTGTTATCAGTCTTGGTTTACAGGTTTCAATTTTATTTGTGTTATTGTTGGATTTTACTGAGAGGCTACAGATCACCTGGTCAGCAAGAATGTTCTTATGATGCATTTGTGATTTTCTCTAACTATGATGAAGCTTGGGTCATGAATGAACTAATGGAGAATCTGGAGAACGGTGTGCCACCTATTCAGCTTTGCCTTCACATGCGGGACTTTCAAGCTGGGAAGTCAATCGCCTCCAACATTATAGATGAAGGAATAATGGGCAGTCGTAAGATCATTGTGGTCGTGTCTCAACATTTCATTGATAGTGCCTGGTGTCGATTTGAGTTTGAATTAGCTCAGTCTCGGTTTTTGATGGAACGCAATGCCAACATCATCATCATTATTCTGGAAGATGTGGCGGAGAGGAAATCTAAGAAAGTGCTTGGTCTTCATAAGCATCTGAAGAAAAACACATATCTGAAGTGGAGCAGAGACCCTTTGAGCAACATGAGATTCTGGATACGGCTCAGGAAAGCAATTGTTGAAACAAAACAATGATATAGTTTAGGCCACAATTAGTTTGCATGCATCACTTGGATAGTTTATCAGTATACAATGCAACAACAGTAGTAATAGCTTTGGTCTGATAAGTTATGCATATTTTGATGGAATAGTGGTGCCTTATATTATGCCTTTTGCATTCATAGAAAGATGTTTATTTCTGTCATAATTAACATTTTCATTTAACAAATTAGTTGTTATTTGTAAAATGCCTGATGTAAACAATATACTTAGTTTACTTTCATATTTTATTATGATGCCTTTTGTTTATGGTATTGCTTTGTCATCAGTTATGCTGGACTGATGGCCTGTAATACCCACAATGAACATTAGTGGGAGACGTGGTGCAGATCATCGTCTGTGGTTGAGTGAATTTCGTAGAAGAAAATGACATTATAAGAGTAACTGAAAGCATGGTGACATTTGTCTCATTATTTTGTTGAATCATTTTAGTGCAGTATTGCCATCTTTATGGCAGACATGCTATAGATTTATGGGAACTCACGTGGGATCAGAAACCATTTAAAAGTACATGAGCTCAAAGTCTAACTGAGCCTCAGTTTCCCGCAGTCGTTTTAAAGCTCTTTTATAATTTATCATGTGGTAAACAGAACTACAACAAATCTCCCCAAAAATTCCTGTATAGATTGAGCTGAAACAAAAATGTATATTTCTGTCCAAACAAGCCACAACAGATGTGAATATGAGCAAGCAACTCAAAATTTGTTTCTGAGCACCATTTAACAGGACACAATCAAAAGCTCAGCCAGTTTTGTACTAAATTACAACATTTCTTTACTAATAGGTCAGTGCGGAAGCCAATCTTGTGTCAAGTAACCCAGACATGCATCATACCCGAGATGTGTCCTAACTAAGACAATACCTCTTATAGATAGTACAGCTGGGTTGTATCCCCTGGTGAATCAAGACCTCATGGTTCCCCTGGGCAACAAGCACACAAGTGACCCCCTATTTATCAAATAAATAGGCAATATTTGTTTTGACATATTTTCATATAAGCAGAGGTTGTCACCCTCTACCTTGAAGTTATATGCTATTGCTGCATATCATGATGCAGTTGATCCTGTCTCTTAAGAAAGTGTCCACTTTCCTCAACAAGGTTGGGGACCTGCAAACATTCTCTGTCAAAAAAAGCATGACATGAATTCAGGCCAGCCAACTCTAGCGTTGTCCTGGGACCTTGATCTACCACATCCAACCACAGAGGTTGAATTTTTCCTGTAGAGTAATCAATCTACTGTGTACCTTCCTACTAGTAGGTTATCCTTGCTTCCTTGTTGTAAACAATTTTCTTAGGACTCCAAATCTCTCCCTAACATACTGTTTTATTGGTCTCTTTGATCCCTTAATTGTAGTGATAAACTTAAATTTTGGGGTATGTTATCTTTGATCTGTAAATTTGACTGCACACTATTCCATCTGTCTGCAATTGCACAACCAAACTCGTTATGGTTCAGTGGCTCTTTCCATTTAGACCCCTAATGTCATCACTGACCTAAGACCATAGTAGACAGTAGAAAGGGAATGTTTTAGTTTCTGATGTAAACCTTATCCTTTGAAGAAAGTAACAGAGACATTAAATCCTCCCTGCACTTCCCTCTTTGGGGTAAGAGTCAGTTGGCTTGTTTTCTTAAACTAGAGGTGATTGGTTTTCTGATTGAATCATTGATATAATGTCTCCCTCCATCAGTGGACAGGGGTTACATCAGCAACCGAGACATTCCCAAATCAGTTGGTTAGATTGTGACAGAGGTTTAGCTAGCTAACATAGATTAGCTAACATAACAGTAATAGTTTTTTTAGACTGGAGTCAGGAAAAAGACATATTTTGATTGCATGATTTACAAATTCTAGTTTGAAAATGCTCACAGGTTTAGTAATGTCCATTTTGAGATGCCATTGTGGTTAGAATGTCAGTAATAATGCCATTTGGAGATTCCATTCTGTGTTCTTATCTCTGAATTGTTTGCCTGTTCTGTTACAGCCAAAGAGACTCTGAACCATCTCTGTGTTGTTTTAGTTCTGCCCAGGTAATCTTCCTGTTCCACTGTATCTGTTCAATCTGCTTCTCTGAAATTGTTTCCAATACTGGCCTCAGTTCCACAGTAGTCTTTACCCCTCTCAGTGGGCCCACCTTCTTCTCAACTCCATCAACCCTCTGGTCTTTAGACTTTTGTTGTTATACTTTTATAGCTCTAGTCTTGGCGTCTGTCATTTACTAGCCTTCCAGGTTCAAATGTTCTGAAGTTATTTGATTAAATGTTTTGACTACACAAATAAATATACCCATACAATTACATTTATAAAAAGGCGTGTGACTTGCGGAGGCAATTACATATTCATGTCAATAGTTCCTCTATTCAGAATGGTACTTCTCCATTCAATATTAAGATATTATCCTCACTTCTCTATAATGTCATTTCACCAATAGTACCCCATTGTTGAAAACTATGGCATTAGTTCTTCATAATTAATAACATCTCCAAAAGCAGGCAGGCATTTAAATGACTGGAACAGTTGAGATCAAACACGATGAATTTCTTTACTGTAAGTGCTTTCATAATATATTTTCCCATAGGTGCTGGACAATCATGCACAGAAGTAAGTTTCCAAATTTAAATAAATTTTTTAATTACTTATGTGAAATTATATATATATTTATAATAATAATTTATATAATATATATATTTTTTTATATATATTTTAGGTTACTAAAAATCTTCATTACTCATGCATGGGAAGAAACCTAAGCTACATACCGTCCAGAATTCCTTCTTCAGTTCAAACTCTTGATTTTAGTTTTAATGACCTGAAATGCTTAAAGAAGACTGTATTCCCAGTTTTCACTTTTCTGAGAGTTCTTGATCTGTCAAGGTAAGCACATTTGTGTTACCATCTCAGTTGTTATAAGGTCTATAAATAATGTTAAATAAATTTATTTCTATTTAGATGCCACATCAGACAGATTGAAAATGATGCTTTCGACAATGTGAAGAATCTGACTACTTTGTTTCTTACTGGAAACCCTATTGCATATTATGCTCCTGGATGCTTGAATACTTTATATAATCTGCAAAGACTAGTTCTTGTGGATATTGGTCTTGAATCCTTACAGCTTAATATTAATAACCTTACCAAGCTACAGAAACTTAATGTTGGAACAAATGACATCCAGTCCATGACTCTTCCTCCATTCATGAGCACCTTCAAAGACTTCAGTTTACTTGATCTGCATGCCAACAATATATCCATCATCAGAAGTGATCACACCGTTGTGCTGAGAGACATTGGAAAAAACATGACATTGATTCTCTCTAGGAATCCAATACTACACATTGAACCAGGGGCTTTCAAAGAGGTTCATCTTGGAGAGCTGGACATCCGATCCACATTTGTTTCACTTGTTTCAATGAAACAGGGTCTAAATGCTCTGCATGATCTTAATGTCACAAAGCTGAAGTTTGGAATGTATATAGGTGATCCTAGAATTTACCCATTAGATCCAGACTATTTAGATGGTCTTTGCTCTATTTATTTTTATGAGGCATATTATTACATGAAAGAAAGACTTGACGGGCAAATGAATATCTTTCGCTGTATGATTAATGCCACAGTTGTAGTTGTTAAGGGTGGTGTAATTCGTGTCATTGGGTATGTGCCTTTTCATGAAATTAAGGAGCTTTACCTGATTAACAATCAGTTAGATACTGTGCCAGGTAAACAACTTTCACACATACACACTTTGGAAAAATTTGTGTTTACACACAACGTTGCAACTCATGTTGAAACATTTTTAGATATGCCTAAACTTCAGTATGTGGATCTGAATTCAAACCAAATTACATTAAAATCATGCTGCATAGATGTTTTATCAGGCACTCCTCAAATCAGATATTTAAATTTGAGTTTAAATCCACAAGTTGGTCTTGATAAAGGAGCATTTGATGGACTTGAATCCCTGGACATTTTAGATTTCCATCATACAAAGCTTGTAGGTATAGGATCCTTTACACTTTTGTCTAATTTAAAGAATTTGAGATATCTGGATATTTCTTATTCAAGCGTAACCTTTGTTAACGTATATTGCTTTTATGGACTGAGCAGTCTTAAAGTTCTCAAGATGGCTGGCAATAATTTTCAAGGTGATGTAGCAAAATATTTATTTAACAATCTCACATTTTTAGAGCACCTTGATATGTCATACTGTCAAGTGGTAGAAATACATTTAACATCATTTAAAAACCTTCAAAGACTTAGACATTTGAATCTCAGAGGAAACAATTTAATGAGTATAGATTTTCTTACCGACTCAAACCTTAAACAATTAACAACATTTTATGTCAATAAAAACAGCATTACCACCATCCCACTTGACATTCTCCAAAATTTGCCCATGAACCTTTCAGAGTTTGATTTGTCCTTTAACCCAATTGATTGCTCCTGCTCTCAGACTGATTTTATTTTGTGGATTATCCAAAATCAGAAAGTTTTGAAGCAACCAGAAAATATTTTATGCAAAACTATTTCACCAAACTCAAATTTTAGAGTAACAGACTTTGACATTGACCACTGTGTCCACAAGAGAAAACTCATAATTGTTTTATCAGTATTTTGTGTAGTGTTCATAGTTGTGTTTTCAGTTTTGGGTTATAGGTTCCAGTTTTATTTGCGCTACTGTTGGATTTTACTGAGAGGCTACAGATCACCTGGACAGCAAGAATGTTCTTATGACGCATTTGTGATTTTCTCTAACTATGATGAAGCTTGGGTCATGAATGAATTAATGGAGAATCTGGAGAACGGTGTGCCACCTATTCAGCTTTGCCTTCACATGCGGGACTTTCAAGCTGGGAAGTCAATCGCCTCTAACATTATAGATGAAGGAATAATGGGCAGTCGTAAGATCATTGTGGTCGTGTCTCAACACTTTATTGATAGTACCTGGTGTCGATTTGAGTTTGAATTAGCTCAGTCTCGGTTTTTTATGGAACGCAGTGCCAACATCATCATCATTATTCTGGAAGATGTGGCAGAGAGGAAAACTAAGAAAGTGCTTGGACTCCATAAGCATCTGAAGAAGAACACATATCTGAAGTGGAGCAGAGACCCTTTGAGCAACATGAGATTCTGGATACGGCTCAGGAAAGCAATTGTTGCTACAAAACAGTAATTTTACATAAATCCTGATGCATTATATGTTCAATGAATAAGCTTTTTATAAAGGATACTATATATTGTTTAACTGCAGGTTAACTATGCATATACTTCCCACCCTTTAGACAACACCTTAATTTTTCTGATTTTGACTGTTATGTAATAACATGCACCTTTGTAAAGCTGCTTTGAAACAATTCTTGTGAAAAAAGGCTACACAAATGAAACAAAACAATTAAACATTAAAACAATTTGGATGTTTATGTTCTGATTAACACAGGGTACATTATGTAGCTATACTGAAAATAAAGGACTTTTTGTTCGTCACTGGAATGTAGTTTAGAAATTAGATTAGATTAGATTAGATTCAACTTTATTGTCATCACACATGTACAAGTACAAGGATTAACAGCTTCCTTTTTGAAACAAAGGGAGAAGTGAGAGTTTATTGCTCAAATACATTACTAAGACAAAAGAGTACAAACTTTTTTTGCCAACTGGTATAAAAGGTTTTTAATAAAAGGTTACTGGTTTACACCCACAGGTAATTTTATCAATATATGTCCAGATGCAGTGACAGAAGAGCTCTTAATGTGTTAGTGAATCTGCATCTGAATTTGATCAATCATCATGTCATATAGGGAATGGATGATAATCCTAAATTCAGTTTTAATTCTTTTAAATGCTGGACAAGGACAGGAATGTACAATGGTAAGTACTTTATATTGATTTATGTAGATTCTGTATGATAATATAGATTATTAATATAATCTATAAGTTCTACTCTCAGTTATTGTGAGCCTTGTAAGATTAAATATTATAGTTATAATAAATTAAATTATGCTAATTGTATTATAAAATGCTATTTTTGTGTTACTTTGACTCATATTATGTTAAAAACATTTATTTTACAAAGCAAATACTAGAAAATTTTAAACGCTTTTAACAATGCAATAAAATTAAGAATATGCATTTATTTATTTGTCAAAAGAAGATGGAAAAATGAGGAGAGACAAGAGAAAAAGAGAGAGAAAAAGAGAGAATAAAATTATTGGGGTTTGGTTCTTCACACACTTTTAGGGATGGCTCGATACCACAATTTTGACTTTGATACGATACTAAGATCTCTTACCTCAGTATCAATACTAAATCGATACCATAGGTGAAAAATAACCAGGCTAATATACGTGTACTGAAAACTGCATTTTATTAAACAGTGCTTGAAACATCAAAAACTGTAAAAATTAAAAAATATATATAAAATAAATTAATTTATAAAATGAAAAAAACTATATGGAACATTACCTATATGGTCAATTTTAATTTTGGGGAAAAAAGTAAGATCAAATTTAAAATAGGATCATTTTGTAATATGTTTACAGTCATTTTGATTTTGGGACTGAATAAAACGGGTTCGTAATTTTGCAGTCATAATTTTTTTTAGCTCCTATGTTAGCTGCAGATTTTTTAACAGAAAAACTAAACAGTTACTAAAGTAACCCTCGTTTCCTGGGGGGCAGAAATGCTATGTGGAAACTTCCACTATAGGGATTTCATTAGAAACCAATCATCTGAAAGAGTAATAAACGGACCAATGAAATGCCAATGGGTTGGCGGCATCAGCGTACCCAGCTGACAACAATGACAATCAATCTTGTATAAAGAGGTCAGATGTGCATCACTGATTCACCTAAGGTGCAATTGCTGTGGTGAAGGAACATAGTATTAGTGGTGAAGAGCATTTGTGGTGATTCATGCCCCAGTATGGCCACACTTCAGCTCACGGAGAGTAAGCTGTCATGATCAGATGACAGAGCGGGCCTGCTATCATCCTTCAGGGTGTGGACACAGATCTGGAGTTGGACATGATTGCTGTCCAACCCGGCCTGCTTTGGCGGTGGGTCTGGAGGTTTCATTACCCTGGTCCAGCCACCGGACCGATAAGAGGGGTGTGATGCAGGGAATAATATGAGAGGTAAATCCTCACAGCCCCCCCATCCTCTGCTTCCCAGTGGTACACAGTGAGCTCACACAGAAATGGATGGCACGTTTCTCTGCCAGATCCTCATGTGCTTCCACAAGGTTACTTGAAAGAACAGCTGAGGGCAATAGGGCTGCTCCTCGCTGAGTGTTCTTTCTTTGGCTCCAAGAGCCACTCCTCCACCGCAGCACATTGTAATGGCTAGTGGCCGCATTAAGCCCCCCGCAGGAAATCGATGCCCCCATCCCAGGGTACTGTTAAGTTCAGTAAATGGACCGTGAAGTCACCCTGAGGCGGGCTGTCTGAAGAAGAGTATCCTGGGAGGAAGGTAAGAGTCAATCTCTCACTTTCAGCTCTTCCTCGAGATCCGCTTCTTCCTGGGCTGAGCACTCCCCATCTGGAGCTGCCCTACCTTGGGTGTGTCAGCGATTGTTCCGGTGATGCCACTCGTTTGAGCTGTCACCCTGGTTAGCACTGCCCATCCTGTTGTAATGGCTCATGCGGGTTAGACTCAGCTATGCGATTCAATTCACTATTCAGCCTCCAGTGTTTACAGGCATGCATTTTACGGCAGTCAATGCCTCAGCCACCTTTGTCTTGCACGAGATGATTGCTGTTCTGCTGGCAAAGGATGCATCATGCCGGCCTCTCCAGCTGAGACAGTGAGCAGGTTTTAAAGCCTGTACTTCATTGTACTAAAAAAGCGGTGGGTTTGAACCAATCCTCTCTGCGCATTCGAAATTGTTATCTCCAACAGGATGGGGCTTCAGGTCAACCCAGAAAGAGAGCAAGCTTTCCCCTCTTCAGAGTTTCTCTTTTCTCAGAATACAGCTGAACTCGATCTCCCTAAGGTGTACCTTACCACGGAGTGCACTGGACTGGTGCTGTCCTGTCTTACACAGTTTGGCAAGAAAACAGTGGTCCCACTAAAGTTTTTTTAGAGACTACTGGGGCATATCACATCTGCAGCTGCTGTCTCATCGCTCAGATTTTTCATATGAGACCACATCATTGCTGGCTTTAGTATCGGGACCCTAGATGGGCATGGTGCATAGGGAAGCCCTAGGTGACCATCAGCTCCAGCGCTCCATGCAGTCAATGGCTCTCAAGGCAGTTTACGTTCCCAGTAGAATGGAGCCTCCCCCCTGGTGCAGTCCAGCTGACATGTAGCGTTCTGGTCCACCTGTTTGCCTTTTCAGAACCACCCATTGCCAGTTGTTTCATTCCTGCCTGAAGCTCCCCTCAACAGGGGTGCGCTGGCTATCAGCTTGTGCCGCGGCTTGTGCTACATGCACTTTCCCCAGTGAGCCTAAGGCCCTCCATGGCCCAACCAGACCTGGGTTTCTGAACTCACACTCCCTGCGACTGGCCTTCCTGATGAATTACCCAGAAAAAGGACCTCCTTTCTAAGAGATGGGGCACACTCTGGCACCCACGCCCACATTTCTGGACTTCTACGTGTGGTCCATAGATGTGGCTTGGAACACTTAGGTGACCTACCAGCTTGGTGGTTAACACCATTACTCAGGCTAGAGCACCCTCTACAAGTGGAGGAGGTGTCTATTCGCTGTGTGGTGTGCTTCTCACCGAGAAGAACCCCGGATAGCCAGATAAGGGTTATGCTATTCTTCCTTCAGATAAGCTGGAGCAGAGGTTGTCACCATGGCATGACGGATGGCAGTGCATGCAGAGCATAAACTTATTGTCCGGTTCCTCTGAGACGTAAAGTGGTAAAATCCATTTAGCCATTCTCTCATACCCTCCTGGGATATTTCTGTAGCCTGTGTGTGCTTATTTCTGCTCTGCTAGTAAGTTTCCCATCTGGCGAACCCTAGAAAGTTCCTTCGAGGCCCCGAACATCTGACTCTGTGAAGGAGCCGAGTGCTTGGCTCATTATGTTGTAATGTCAGCTATGTGTGATCCTCTTTGGCAATCCCATATGCATCATTCAGCCACGGTGCAGTTTCCCCTTCTCAGACAGACCCGTGTCTTCCCTACCCGCTAAACATTGCTGGATAGGGCTAGCCCATATGCTTATATTGTCACCAGATCTCCCCATTTGGGGGTAGCAGGTGCCCTCCGCAGCATCCTTCCCCTTCAGGACTGGCACACTTTCCAATGTGCTATCATATAATGATGATAAAGTCTCTAGTCTCCAGTTAGCTAGTTAAAAGACTTGTACGACCCTCTAAATTCTAAATATTTCCATATGCTTGTAATTAAAGACCTTGGGATGTCGGAAGTTTTTTTTTTGTGATGCTTGTGTGCTCACACTATACTTGGCAAACATTTCAACAAATGTATAACAGGTTCAGCTGCTGTGGTGCTTTTCTTATACATTCCCAAAGTATCCGTGATACAACGTTGAAGTCCTCATTCTGAAAGGGAACGTCCTGGTCATGACTATAATCCATGTTCCTTAAAGGAGGAAACAGAGATGTTGTGTCACCCTGCCACAGCAGCTGGGTCTCTTCCATGATCTTGTATGTGTAGGGTTCTTTATTTAGTCTGTCAGCTGGTATCTGTAGATATTCTGCCCCGGCTGGACATTCATCTATCTTTTCCACCTTTTTTCTCTGATACAATTGTTGACAGAAGGCTACCCAAGTCTTGTTCTTTTTAAAAGAGGGCTTTTGCGTAAGGGGCTGAAGGGCTTTATTCTGCAAAAACAAAAAATTAGACAAAACATTGTTCTGAATTGTTATAGTTTGTTAATTCTTTAATTAAAAACAAAGCTGACAGAAATAAAAAAAAATGGCTGAATAGAGCACACACAAACTGACAAATTATTCAGTAACAAAATGGCACCAAACTTTTGAAAATGTGTGATTTTATGAAATGATTGACATGCGCCTGTGTATTATGTAACACAGCATTTCTTGACAAATGAACTTGCTAAAATTATGTAAGTAATGTCTTTGGTTCTATGATAGATGATAAAGAATAAGGAATATTCATGTTCTGGAAGGAATTTGACTTGTATTCCTGGCAGTCTTCCCTTCACTGTGGCATCTCTGGATTTCAGTTTCAATTTCTTGGCCTCTTTACATAAGCGTGTATTTCCTGTGCTGTTGAATTTACAACTCCTGGATCTCACAAGGTAAATCAGTACTATTCTTCAATGTGTTACAATTTAAACATGATAGTATTTCATGTTCTTGTTTTTATTTTGTGTCCTTTCAGATGCTATATCAGACAGATTGAAAAAGATGCTTTCTACAATGTGAAAAATTTGACCACATTGATTCTTACCGGAAATCCTATGACATATTTAGCACCTGAATGCTTGAATTCTTTATACAAGCTACAAAGACTAGTTCTTGTGGATGTTGGACTTGAATCCTTACAACTTCGTATTAATAACCTTACCAAGCTACAGGACCTTAAAGTCGGAACAAATAACATCCAGTCCATGACTCTTCCTCCATTCATGAGCACCTTCAAAGACTTAAGTTTACTTGATCTACATGCCAATAATATATCCATCATCAGAACTGATCACACCGCTGTGCTGCGAGAGATTGGAAGAAACATGACATTGATCCTGTCTAGGAATCCACTATTACACATTGAACCAGGAGCTTTCAAGGATGTCATTCTTAGAGAGCTTCATCTGCAAGCTGCCTTCATTTCAATAAATGCACAAAAAGAGTGTCAAAAAGCTCTCACTGGTCTCAATGTGGATAAGTTGTTTGTGGGAAATTACAAAATGCAAGAGAAAATCAAAGTGTCAGATCCAAATTATCTTGATGGTCTATGTTCAATTAATTTTAATGAAATCTATCTTGTTCAAAAGGAATGGTCTGACTCGGAAATGCACGTGTTTCGTTGTATGGTCAATGCAACAAAAATCACAATAAAAAAAGGATATATCAACAGCATGAAACATATTCCATTCCACCGTCTTAAGGAACTGTATTTAAGTAGCACTGGATTATCAGTTGTACCATTTATTTCACACATTCCAAGCTTGGAAAAACTGGTGATGAAGAGTCCCTTTCCTATTACCTTTACTGGAATCAGTGACCTTCCCCTGCTTCAATATGTAGACTTGAGTGGAAACATATTGATTTTGAATGAATGCTGTTCCAAATTTTTTTCTAAGGACACCAAATATTCAATACTTAATCTTACTGAAACTCAATCTTAGTGAAAACTCAGAGATAACATTTGTTAATGAGCCATTTTCTGGACTTAACTTGCTTGAAGTGTTGGACTTCCACCATACAAAACTAGTCATAGTATTTTACTTTGGATTCTTAAAGCATCTGAGAAATTTAAAGTATTTGGATATTTCTTTTACACATGTTCATTTCATTAATATGGCTTTTCAGGACCTGCACAATTTGACTGTTCTTAAAATGGCAGGAAACAGTTTCGGTGAAGATACATTGATTTACTTCTTACAAAACCTAACAAGCTTGGAGGTTCTTGACATTTCACAGTGTGGCATTGAAAAAGTCTCCATGAGGTCTTTTACTGGCATGCAGAAACTACAGCATTTATATTTAAGTCGAAACAAGTTGATGGTTTTGGACTTTCTGACTCAACCAGAGCTGACACATCTTACATCAGTTTATATTGATAAAAACAGCATAACCACCATCCCACTTGATGTTCTCCAAAAGATGCCCATGAACCTTTCTGAGTTTGATTTGTCCTCTAACTCTATTGATTGCTCCTGCTCTCAGACTGATTTTATTTTGTGGATTATTCAAAAACAAAACATTTTAAAACAACTGGAAAACATTCGGTGTAAATCTTTTTCTGCGAATACAGATTTCAAAGCAACAGACTTTGACATTGACTACTGTGTGCACAAGAAAAGACTCACAATTGTTTTATCTGTAATTTTTGTTGCATTTATAGTTGTGTTAGCAACTTTGGTTTATAAATTCCATTTTTATTTTCAGTATTGTTGGATTTTACTGAGAGGCTACAGATCACCTGGAGAGCAAGAATGTTCTTATGACGCATTTGTGATTTTCTCCAGCTATGATGAAGCTTGGGTCATGAATGAACTAATGGAGAATCTGGAGAACGGTGTGCCACCTATTCAGCTTTGCCTTCACATGCGGGACTTTCAAGCTGGGAAGTCAATCGCCTCCAACATTATAGATGAAGGAATAATGGGCAGTCGTAAGATCATTGTGGTCGTGTCTCAACATTTCATTGATAGTGCCTGGTGTCGTTTTGAGTTTGAATTAGCTCAGTCTCGGTTTTTGATGGAACGCAGTGCCAACATCATCATCATTATTCTGGAAGATGTGGCAGAGAGGAAAACTAAGAAAGTGTTTGGTCTACATAAGCATCTGAAGAAAAACACATACCTGAAGTGGAGCAGAGACCCTTCGGGCAACATGAGATTTTGGCTACGGCTCAGGACAGCAATTTTACAGAAATAATCCATGCACTAAACATGTTTTTTTTTTTTTTTTTTACTGAATGTAATTTGGTCAAATAAAATTATGCATTGCACATTCTTCACATGACAATCTCTCTAATGTTATTGCTTTCTGTAAATATAGCATAAGATGCAGAACTTCTCTTGATACAAAAGGGAGAAATGAAAGTCGTATGCATGGGAAAAGTATGACAATAGACTGATTTCACGCAGCCGCCATTTTTAACAGCGAAATTGAGGCTGCAGTGGGAAGAAACCCGGAAGTATCGCCTGAGTCACACAGGAATGTTGTGTACCTGGCTGTATATCTTATCAGCGAAGAGAAAGTAACACAAATTTATACTTTCACCACCTTCTGAGTGACCCGAAGGTCTGTTCTGAGTGAATAGTGAAAATAAAAAGGGATATAAGACCTCATTTTCAGCTAAGTTAAGGGAAATGGCACTAGTTAGCTAACGTTTTCTTTCCCAAACACACGTTTTAGATGCCATTTATCAAACTCAAGTTAATGAACTGATTCTTTCACTATATTAGAGCGGTCAAGATTCAAAATTTCGGTACTGAAATTTTAAAAAAATGTCTATTTCTTGTTAACATTTAAGGCACTGTTGATGGCAATCTTAAACAGCACTGATTTGCCATTGTGTTCACGTGATCAACAGAAATGTCTGTAATTGGCTGTGAAGGTCATCAGTGAGTTCACTGCACTTCACTGATGTTTACAGAGTGTAACTCAGACGAGCGATCCACTTGGTGAATCGACTGATCTTTGCGGATTTAAAACGCTCCAGTGTTCGTGTAACTGTGTTTGCAATCTGTGAAGAGCAGTGAACTGATGACCGTCACGGCCAATCACAGTCTTTTCTGTTGAGCACTGGTGAATACTACGGCAAATCAGCAGCACTTAAACGTTAGCGGGAAATAGACGTTTTTAAAACTTCAGTACCGGGACAACACTGTTAATGACAACACAAGGGTGTGCTACATTGTTTTATTGCTCACCGGGTTACATAGGCTGAATCAGGGAAGCCCCCACTGTGTTTACCTGGTGCCATGAACTAGTCTAGGAGAACACTAAGCGTATTACTCTTAAAGAGATTGTGACGTTGTTTAATGCCTAATATGCTTTTAATTGTTTAAATTAAACTTAACTGAATGATATTAAAGTGATGTTTACACCATTTCTGCATTTAGAAATCGCAACAACCGCTGGAGGTTTGTAGTACACATCATGTTCTTGCAATGTTTACAGTGCTGATCCAATACTTCCGGGTTTCTTCCCACCGCAGCCTCGCTTTCGTATTTTAAAATGGCGGCAGTGTGAAATAAGCGTATACCACATAAAAAGTTTATTACCAAGTATGAAGAGAAAATATCTACAGAGGTTGGACAATGAATCTGAAACACCTGGTTTTAGACCACAATAATTAATTAGTATGGTGCATCCCTTTTGCAGGCAATGCAGTGCCAATTTGTCTTGGGAATGACAGATACAAGTCCTGCATAGTGGCCAGAGGGGTTTGAGCCATTCTTCTTGCAGAAAAGTGGCCAGGTCACTGCGTGATGCTGGTGGAGGAAAACATTTTCTGACTCGCTCCTCTCAAAACACCCCAAAATTGCTCAATAATATATAGATCTAGTGACTGTGTAGGCCATGGGAGATGTTCAACTTCACTTTCATGTTCATCAAACCACTCTGTCACCAGTCTTGTTGTGTGTAATGGTTCATTATCCTACTGATACATGTATATACAATATTGAACCATTGGGTGCACATGGTTCTCCAGAAAAGTTGGGTAGTCCTTGGCAGTAGTAGTGTAGTTTGATGTTTACAATTTATTACATACAATAATAGGAAATTTACTTATTTCTCACTCGCTTTTTGAACTTTTTTATCCAATATTTCACATGAAATTAGAAGAAAATTATAATTTTTTTTTACTTATTTGACCCTTCAGCTGTCAGTAGCTATGTTTCTATACAAAGATGAGAATGTAACATTTACAAAACAAAACAGAATACAAAATATACCTTGTGTTAAAAAAACTAACTAAATTAAACTAAAATCTAATTTATCAAGTGCACATTATCAAGATTAAAAAAGTTCCTGTAATCTTCTGGAACACTTCTTTTTCCTACAGAATAAATCATGTAGGCAATAAAAATTGCTGTCATGCTATCAAGTGATTAGATGTGAACAGTTCTGAGAAATTATTTTGATGATTGACCTTTGCTCACACCGTTTTAGTACAACTAAGGAAGAGTTAAATGTCATTGGGTGTGTAGTGTGCCTGGTGGTGTTTGTCTGAGCTAGTTTTCATCAGTCATAGAATTTCTGAAAAGTGACATTCTTTTATCTTTTATTATAAATAATATATTTATCAGGGACTGTGTGCTGTGAAATGGCTTTTGAAAAACGTTTGAGATTGTAATCTGTCAGCAAGTGCTAGTTTAAAAAAAGTCATCTATTTTTTTTAAATGCTTATAAAAACATAGTCATATTAGAAGTTTTACCAAAGAAGAGTTTTTAAGCATATTTCATAAGTTGCATATATTCTGAAGCACAGTGTAAAAAACTTTAAAATATTTAAAATTAAATAACACTTTCAGATTTTTCCCAGTTTTTTTGTGTTATATATGCACCTGGTGGTACATTTCTTAATTATCTGACAACCCTTTTTAATGGCAGCCAAACTTTCCAGTTTTCACTGACTTTGTAAGCTTGTCTAGATGAAGACTGAAATTTGTGCACTTAATATTAAGGAAAAAGCCCCAATCAGACATTTTTAGATGTCTCCGTTTCCCCCCATCCACACTAACACAGAGCAGCAGCGTTTTAAAATGAAAACGGCCTCTTCGCCTCTTCAAAAAGCTCAGTTTTCTGCGCTCACTAACTCCGAGGTGTAACTGAAGGTGTAACTGTAGCAAAACCTATGCATTTTAGAAAAAGGCATAGCCAGGGCGGATTGTTTATAAAAGATTGTCATTGTCCAATCACCCAGTGGATTGAAAACGTCTAAAAATTCCTTGGTGGCAAACTAATGGTGAGTGAGATGTTATTCAAACCCTGTTAAGCATCAAATTAAAAAAGTCTCAGATCTTCATTCATTCATTGATTTTCTTTTCGGCTTAGACCCTTTATAAATCTGGGGTCGCCACAGCGGAATGAATCGCCAACTTATCCAGCATATGTTTTTTTACTTAGCAGATGCCCTTCCAGCCGCAACCCATATCTGGGAAACATTCATACACACTCATTCACACACATACACTAAGGACAATTTAGCCGACCTAATTCACCTGTACTGCCTGTCTTTGGACTGTGGGGGAAACCGGAGCACCTGGAGGAAACCCATGTGAACATGGGGAAAACATGCAAACTCCACACAGAAAGGCCAACTGACCCAGCCAAGGCTCCAACCAGCGACCTTCTTGCTGTGAGGAAATCGTGCTACCCACTGTGCCACCGTGACGCCCTAATCTCTGATCTGTGTTATCAAAAATGACTGCTGCATGCAGCTATTAATTTAAGTGTACATTGTCAACAGTGAAAACTCAGTTTATATAGTGAAATCTAGCTTCCATTAACCACTGGAGGAAACTGTCACATCATTCTGTCACAGCATATTTTCAACACCGAAGAGGTGTTTAACCACTTGTAAAACCACAGTCGTTTGCACTTTATGGTTAACCATCAACAAGGCCTTTGTATTTGCATTGTTTATGTTACATTTTTTTTTCTTTTCTCTTCTGACATAAGCTGTCACACCCATTCAGAAGATGTCAGCCTCTAACCTGGTTAACTGGTTTATCACACATGGTTCACATTCTTCTATAAAATGAATGTGTCAGTACAGTTTCATTGAAACTCCACTTAACATTCAGCTTTCTAACATGTCTCGGAGCAGTACAGCAAGCCAAAGCCGATATGGCACTCTGGAGAAACCCCGGCGATCTGGAAGATACAGCAGCTCCAGCAGCCGCAGCAGCTCCAGAGACGTGCTGTGTGATTTTTGCATGATTAAGAAGAACAAGGCAGTAAAATCGTGTCTGACTTGCTTAACCTCCATTTGTGAAACGCATCTCCAGGCTCATTATGAGTATCCAGCTCTCATGAAGCACAAACTGGTGGCTGCGACAGGGCAACTGCGTGAAAAGATCTGCGGCGAACATGACAAACTTCTGGAAGTTTTCTGTCGTTCTGACCAAGTCTGTGTTTGTGTTTTGTGTATCATGGAGGAACATAAAAAACATGACATTGTTTCAGCAGCAGCTGAAAGGACGGAAAAGCAGGTGAGATGATCAGTAGAGATGACTGACTAGCAATCACTTATGCTTTAACGCAACTAAATCATGACATAATACAAGTCAATATGCAGTGCAAAGATTAACTGTGAGAATATTGACGTTAAAAACCTTACCTTTTTCAACAGAAACAACTTGGGGCTAAACTAATGACTTCACAGCAGAAAATTGAGGAAAGGATGAAGAAATGGCAAGATATCAGGCAGGCAGTGGCATCTCTGAAAGTAAGCCTTTTAGAAATTATGTTTCAATAACAAAGATTGGAAGGAGCACTTTCAGATAATTAAGAGAGATATATGTACACAACAAGCAAACCTCTGCTCATTAACAATTGACAGCATTCCCTGAATGAGTGTGAGTTTGAACTACTGTGGGTCACCTTTATCAAGCTTGCGTTTCCACTACAAAGGGTACCCTTTTGGTGGGCATGGTGTACTACAGAGAGTTTCAGTCGACGTCATTCTTGCTCGAATAAATATCTACAGTAAAGCTGTACAGTTCGTTCACATTATATGAGAAGCTCTTCTAACAAAACAGATGCTTTAAACATATTAATACTTGTTTATAAATGTTTATTACTAACATTTCTATGAACATGATTTGATTATAACTGCAGATCAATGACAGTGTTACAGCCTACTGTAACGTCTGCAATTATATAAAATAAACAAATAAATGCAACATATATGAACACATACAGATCCTTACAGTCTCCGATATGTTACCACTTATAGATAAACGACACACAGCATACATTAAGTCCTTATTTGAGTTTAAAAACAACATGCAACATATACAGTAGCCCACAGTCAGAGCTAACCTCTCATATGTGTCTGTAATCTTCAGCAGCACATGTAGCCTCTGTTAGAGAGAATTTCCGTCATTCCGAGTTCATAATAGTCCAAAAGGTGATGATAAACATGGCAGTTTCTTCATGATTCAGGTTGCTGAAACTATTTGCTCCTGTCGGGAATCATTGTAATCCTGTCGGGCTTCTTTTTTTTTCCGCGATTCACTCTCGCATTTGTCCTTTTCTTTCTGAATGGATCAGATGTCGAAGACGCTTCATTAATCACACACACACGTTATTATCATCAGCTCAAGAAGTTCGTTATATCAAATCTAGACGCAACGCGGGCTCCCTGGAGAAAGCGAAAAACCGCTCGCACTTTTAGACCGCCTCATAAAACAACAACAGGACACGGCAGATTCTTGGCTTTGTGGCTGTACATCAAGACAACGACAAGGTTTGTTTTGAGCCCGGGTCATCCATGTATCGTTATTATATGCATATAGTTGTCTTGGCTGTGCATTTAAAAACATGGCGGCTCCATTGTTTTAATTCTGGCTAGCTCCACGAGATTGTGACGTATCTCTGTAAACCAATCAGTGTTCAGCTGTGCGTGTAGCTCCACCTTTTAGTACCCCTTCTCGTCTTTGGTATCCTTTCGAAAGGGTGCCGAAAAAGCGGTACGGATTGGTTCGGTACGCTTTTGACAGTGAAAACAGCCATAAAAGCGTACCGAACTGATCCGTACCGTACCACTCAGTAGAAACGGGCCATAAGTAGCATTGCACAAGTTTCTGAGATAAACTCAAAGTACTTGCAAAGAAACTACACAGTGGAACATACTACAGCTGCTATCAATATGGTCACTGATTACAGCTGCAGAACATTACACAGATAGTATTTAAGGACCACACTCACACATTATTAGGTATTGTTTTGTGGTGTGGACTTTGCTAGTGTTTCTTGTTTATGATTGATTGCTGCCAGAAAACCAACTGTGTTGTCAGCTCATGTCTGGTCCCATCTGGACCAAACATGAACGTGAACACACCCAACAGACAGCAGCCTAATGGAATGAGAGTGTGCTCTCTGCAACTGCTTGAGAGGATGTGTCTTTTTGTAATTAATAATTTGTTTTCTCATTCCACAAAAGGAAACTGGAAGATTGCCACAGAGGTTTTCGCTCATGAAATCATGTCTGATTATCTAATAATCCATATCGTTTCAAATATTTAAGAAATGTAGCAAAATTATGTCACTTCAATTACATCAATTTAGGCAAAAAATCAGCTGCCTAAGCTTTCAGACACAGCCATACATTTACACACAAATTGACACCCAGACTGTTATTTGAAACACCATCTTTTTTTTTTTTTCAAAAATGGAACACACAAGGTTGTGGAATATTTTAATTACTTAATGTAACATTATATTTAAGTTCTATGCTGTTTTTAAAATTCAGAGAAGTAGGAATCTTCGGAAACAGGAAGTAAAGTAGAATTTGTATTTGAATGTGCCTTTATTCCCTACCACCTGACTCCAAAGTCAGAAGTCTGGAATGCTGACACAGAAGGCAGAATTTTAAAGCTTTCGAACAGAGCCGTAGAAATCCGCCTTGCTTCTTATTTTTTCGGAAGTATAATTGCAGAGCAACACAGACAGAACAAAGAAGTATTAATGCTCAATGTGCAGGGGATATGCCATGGGGTACGGCAATTGCTGGATGCATAAATATAAATTGAGTTTCATGTTTCTGACCAGTGTTTAGATTTAAGTTTTTTTTGTTTAATTATATTAGTAAATTAAATCAATCATCATCATCATTTTCTTCCACTTCTCTGAGTCTGGGTTGCAGGGGCAGAAGTCTCAGGAGATTGACTACTTGATACTTGAACTCCTCCATCAGGGGCAAGAACTCTTCTCCAACCTGGAGATGGTAGGCCACGTTTTTTTGGTCGAGCACCATGGCCTCAGATTTAGAGGTACTGATTCTCATCCCTGCATGCATGTGCATGTCCCAGTGCATGCTAAAGGTGCAGGTCCAAAGAAGTCAACAGTAAAACATCATCTGCAAATAGTAGTGATCAAAACCTGTGGTTTCAGATCTCCTCCGGCTGCTTTGCCACTGCTTGCAAACTACATATTTGATTTTAGCTTAGGTGATTAAGTCAACCCCTGCATCCCCTGACACTGCTTCCTCAGTGGGATTGAGGAGATCCTCAAAGTGTTTCATCCGACAACATCCCAGCAGCTTCTCACTTCCACTGTAAACAGTGATAGTGTAGGGCTGCTTCCCTTTCTTGAGGCACCAGACAGTTTGCCAGAATTTCTTTGAGGCCTGCTGGAAGTCTTCTTCTATGGTCTCCTCAAACTATTTTCAGACCTGAGTTTTTCATCCACAACACCTGGGCTGCAACACACTTGGCCTGTTCATAAAATCAGCCTCAAGAGTCCTACAAGGCAACCAAGCCTGGTGGGACTTCTTCTTCAGCTTGACAGCATCCCTCACTTCCAGTGTTCACCACTGGGTTTGTAGATTGCCACCATGACAGGCACTACAGGCCTGGCAGTAGTGTTTGGCATGTAAGCACAACAACAGTGAGAGACCTATCCTTGACCCAAAAGTGCAGGGAGTTGACTTTCTCATTCACTGTGGAAAACTTCAATGCTTGGCAGCTTAGCTGGGAAGCTATAAGCAAGCTATAAGTTTTAGAGCACTAACTGTGAGTGGAGGTGAGACCAACTATTTCTAGTCGGTACTGTTCATTCCATGTCTCAACAGCTAGTTTTTGTGTCTAAGGATCAGGTCGTTGTGGTTCTGACCTTCAACCACTGCCTGTGTCACAATGCACCAGCCACTTATGGCTCCTTATGCAGGTAGTAGGCCTGCAGAAGGATGGTCCCATGTCACTTCTTCGGGCTGAGTCCAGTTGGGTTTTGTTGGATAAAACCCAGTCACTTGGTGCTCAAATGCAAGCCCCAACCTCAGTTTTGGCCCCAAGGTGGTGATTGTGCCATACCTAAAGACATCAAGGTCCTTGATTTTGTCTCACTCATAAGGGGTTTTTGAACTGCACTTTGTCTGACCTGCCACCTAGGACCTTTTTGTCTTGGGAGACCCTGCCAGAGTCGTTTAGCTCCTGACAACATAGCTCCTAGAATCACTCAGGCACTCAAAACCCTCCACAACTTTAAAGTGGCAGTTCATAGAAAGGTTAAATTAATAATCACAAAAACATAACATATTAATATTAAACATATATTCTAATCCGTTAATTAAATGTACGTGACAAGTGTTGGAGTTTTGTTAAAATTTGATGTCATTATGCTAATAATAATAGTTTTGTTTTAAGACCTGGCAAACTTAGTAAATAAAAGTGTTGGTTACACTTAATTTTGAAGGTCCATTTGTTGAATTTAACTAACATGGCATCTACATGCCAAGTAATTCTCATTAGACCATAAGTAGACTGTCAGGTTGGGTTTAGGGTTAAAATTTCTTATAGTCAGTTAATAGTCTGTTGAAGGACCATATCAACAGATATTAAGCAGGCAATCTACTAATACCCAAATAAAGCATCAAAATAAAGTGTTACCAAAGTGCACATTTATTTTAGAAATATCATATTGCTCTCAAACATTTAAAAGTTAGTTTATGTATGTAATATATTTACACTTATGTTTTTCATCTGTTGTGTAGGTCATTTTCAGCCTTTTAAAATATATTTTATTTTTATTTTTTCATATTCTAATATCCTATTTCAATAATTAACTATTCCTCTTTTACTGTTAAGTTTGCTACCAGGGAATGATGTACAACAAGAACAACTCAGTATTCTGTTTAGGCAAGGGTGCCCAAACTCAGTACTGGAGGGCTGGTATCCTGCATAGTTCCAAGTCCAACTTCCTTCAACAGAGCTGTTTGAAAGTTTCTAGTATACCTAGAAATAACTTGATTAGCTGGTTTAGGGGTGTCTTAAGTCTGCAGGGGTTGAAACTAAACTGTGCAGGATACCGGCTCTCCAGGAACAAGTTTGAGCACCTCTGCGTTAAGGGTTCCTTAAAGAACCTTTCAGAAGTTTTCTTGGATATTAAATTAACTTTTTCCAGTATAAAAAAAGGTTTTATGGAATGTTAGATTTCCATGGGTGTTAAAGATTCTCCATGGATATGGTTATGGTAATAAAAAACTTTATTATATGTGTCAAGAATGTTTTGTTTTGTTTTTCTATCATGACAGCATTCATCACAGAGTGTGCTGGATGAGAATGAACGTATTTTTGCTGAGCTACTGCGAGCGTTGGAGAGGAGACATGGAGAAGTGAAGGAGATGATCCGAGCTCAAGAAGCCCTTCTGCTGACCCATGCAGAGAGACATTTGGCCAGATTGGAGGAAGAGATTACCCTGTTGAGGAAGAAACACACTGACTTGGAGCAGCTCTCGCAGTCTGATGATCACATTCATTTCTTACAGGTACTGGGCAAAAACCACAGTTTGCATGTAGTTCTCTAAAGTATTATAAAATAAAACAGCTACTTTATTTCCCCTAGAGCTGGCAGTCTCTTTCTGCTCCTTCTGGATATGAAGATTTGTCTAAAGTGACGTTAGCGCCTCACCACACATTTGACAATGCAAAGAAAGCCATCTCTGACCTAAAGGTGCAAATAGAAGACATAAGCAAGGAAGAATTGAACAACATCTCTTCAGCAGGTGGTCAAAACTCCTACATATACTGTATGTTGCAAACTTACCATAGAACTGTTTTTTGTGTGTGTGTAGATGATGACTGATGTAGGAATGCAGTAATTTAAAGCTGTTTAACATACGCCTGTACATTGTTTACACTTGTCTTGGGAAATATTATTGCAGTTTAAATAATTTCAAAGAAGATTAATCAGCAGTAGAGTGTATAACTGGCGTGTGAAGAGTGAGCAGTTAGATTTTCGCTTTAGAGCCACACACTGAGACTGAAGAATGCTTTCTGCCAAGCTGATTTCGAAACAAAACCAGTTCTACTACCAATGCAGGCGACGATGTGACAGTGGTGGTTAAACTGGGCTCCTTTGCCGTCCCCTGGATGTCTCGCTGGTAGCTAAAAGAACAGTTTCTACTAAAAAAAGAGCAGATCCAGAGCAACACAGTCAAGCATCATGTCTTTTTAAAATGTTGTTCCGACCGTGCATTTCTGCATGCTGTGGTTTTCTCGTCCCAGATGGACACGAGTACTGCATCACATGTCTGGGGGTCCAGCATGTTGAGACAGTACTCAAGAATAGTTATTGCCCTCACTGCAAGGGCTTGACTGTTGCACAACTGAGATCACAGCATACTTTAGCATTAGGTTGCATTAGGGTGCAGCATCCCTGCTGCTCACCGCAAGCTGGTTAGGACACAGGCTGAGAATCAAAGTGGGGGCATATCCGTCACCTTCAGGCTCACAGACCCCTCACTCCACATTAGTTTGCACCGAATGAGAGTGCCATGCTTCCTTACCCAGAGATACGTGCGCTTATTCGGCTCTGCTAAAGCAAGTTCCTCATTTGGTGAACCCTAGAGAGTTCCTCCGAGGCCCCCAGCACCCGACTCACTGAAGGAGCTAGGTGTCTGGCCCAGTACGATGTCTGGTATGCCCGCTTGGTCTACCCGCATGCTGAGGTTCAGTGCCAGCTATGTGCAATCACCGGAGACGATCCCATATGAGTTATTTAGCCACGGTGTGTTCCCCCTTCTGCCTGAAACCGTGTCTTCCCCACCCGCTAACCAGCCTATCATATGTAGCACTCCCCCTGGATAGGGCTAGTCCATATGTCCATATTAACATCAGGGTTTCCTCTCTTGGGTAGCAGGGGGCCTCCACAGTACCCCCCCCCCCCCCCCCCGCGCCCCCCCCCCCCCCCCCCCCCCCCCAATCGGGGACTGGCACGCCATCCCAATGTATTGACATTATTTAAAAATATCTAGACTACAATTAGCTAGGTAAAAGCACATTCACGACTCCTGATCCAAAATCCTCTAAATTATTCCCATGTAATGGTAATTAAAGGGCCTAGGGGACATTGGAAGGTTGTGGCCTTGGTGATAGTTGTGTGCTCCCACTATGCTTGGCAAACTGCACATCAGGGCCATGACAGACTTGCTGCTGTGGCATTTTCCATACACTTTCCCAAAAGTGTCTTCCAGACACACGCCAGAGTTCCTACTGAAGGGGGACATTTCGGTTACTAACGTAACGCTTGTTCTCCAAAGAGGGAACAGAGATGTGTGTCTCCGATGCCACAGCAGCTGGGTCTCCAGCTGTTAGCTGAGTGATCAACTCTTCAGCAGGCTAAAACACTAACTGCTTGCTCTGCACACACTAGTTTTATACACTATTAATGATTAATCACTGGCACCTGTGGAGCTGAGCTCTGCCAACTCATTGGTCTTTTTTTTTTTACTTTTCAGAGTGATTGGTCGTCTAGCAATCTCCCAAAAGTGTCTTCCAGACACACATCTCCTTTCCCTATTCGGGGAATCAGAGTTAAGCCGAAGTCACACTAGAGTTTGAGCTTGCAAAATTCTGTCGTACGGGGCTGCGAAAAGGGGCGGGATTAAACAAGATGAATAGACATTTAAAAAAGCTAGCGATTGCTCCATGTTTTAAATTTCTGTTCAGAGAGGTCATGTTTTAATCCTGGATTGGTCTCACGCAGTCAAGTGATGCGATTACACAGGTCAGAGTTCACCAAGCTTGAACTTTGCACCGCAGCAACCTGCGAAACTCCGATGCATGACCCTGCGTTTCGGTCTGACGCAGTAGCGTGCATATGAATGGAAGTCTATGGGGAGAAAAGCCCAGTGTGACCGCGGCTTTAAACTGCGGTCACACTAGAGTTTGAGCATGCGAAATTCTGTCATACGGCGCTGCGAAAAGGGGCGGGATTAAACAAGATGAATAGACATTAAAAAAAGCCAGCAATTGCTCCATGTTTTAAATTTCTGTTCAGAGAGGTCATGTTTTGATCCTGGATTGGTCTCACACAGTCAAGTGATGCGATTTTGCAGGTCAGAGTTCACCAAGCTTGAACTTTGCACCTCAGCAAAATGCGAAACTTGACGCATGACCCTGCGTTTCCGTTCTGACGCATTCGCGTGCGTATGAATATAAGTCCATGGGGAGAAAGGTCCAGTGTGACCACAGTTTTATGTTTATAACCGAGACGATATCTTGGAAGGTCACATGAACAATATTTATTTTATTCTCAGTGCCACTTCTTTCAATTTATTAAATTAATTGAAAATACACAGAAAAAAATTTCAGAATGAATGGAGCTACTGTGGAGGAGGATCCAAGTGCAGCTTTATTAAGCATACATTAGTAATTTAGGTGAAAATAGGCAAAGCTTGGTTAAAAATAAAAAACAAAGCAAAACACAAAAAGCACTAAGACAGGCTAGACACTAAGTAATCAAACCACAGTGACACAACAAAAGGCAGAAACATAATCCAGAAGCATATGACAAAACAAATGGCTTTAAATACATAAAGAACTAAACCAGATTAGGACAAATAGCTGAGAACTGTACAATATCCACTCAAAGGAGCGAAAAAACATGGGAAATTGTCCTCTGGTGTTTTTCATAGGCAGCTGCAATATATATATATATATATATATATATATATATATATATATATACCAAATATAAATCCTTTACATGTGTAAATATTATATTTGCAGTGAATGAGGTTAAAATTCTCCAGACTGTGGACCCAGCAAAAAGAGAGGAGTTCTTTGAATGTAAGTTCAGAAATAGTGAGACTCTCATTTTATGTAAACACATTGTTCATGCTGATTAATCTAAACACCCCTTTTCCATCTAGATTCCTGTCAGCTATCAATTGATCCTTTAACAGCCCATCCAAACCTGCTGCTGTCGGACAGAAACACTGTGGTGCAGATGAGCAATGAGCCCAGACTGTACCCGGATCATCCTGACCGCTTCGACTACTGGCAACAGGCACTGTGTAAGCCGGGTCTGACAGGAGGACGATATTACTGGGAGCTGGACTGGAGAGGCACTGAAGTGGACATTGCTGTCACCTACAAAGGGATCCAGAGGAAAGGAAATGACAAACCTGGCAGCTTCGGAAGGAATGACAAGTCTTGGAGTTTGTACTGCTCTAAATCCGAATACTCGTTTGTGCACAACAGCAAAAGCACGGCTGTATCTGTGCCCAGGTCCTCAAGGATAGGGGTTTATGTTGACTATGAGTCTGGGACACTGGCGTTTTATAGTGTTTCTGACAAAATGACACTGCTGTACAAGGTGCAAACTAAATTTACTGAGCCTCTCTACCCTGGCATTGGAGTCTGGGGATACGGGACAACAGTACGACTGTAATAAATCTACACCATAAAAAACTATATACTCAGTAAACCATAAAAACATATTCTTTTTATTGTAATTTTACACATTAATTTCATGAAGGCCTTTTGTGGGCTAGCCTATTCAGGCAAAGAGCAGGCTGCGAGATTTAATACAAATTATAATTAAATAAATACATTTTAAAAATACAGTAGGCCTACCTATGAGTAAAATATGAATGATGTAACTTATTAATTCATTTTCCTTCAGCTTAGTTCTTTTATTCCTTAGGGGTCGCCACAATGGAATGAACCGCCAACTTATCCAGCATGCGTTTTACACAATGGATGCCCTTCCAGCTGCAATCCAGTATGGGAAACACCCAAACACTCATTCACACACATACACTATGGCCAATCTAGTTTATTTAATTTGCCTATACATGCATGTCTTTGGACTGTAGGGGAAACCGGAGCACCCGGAAGAAATCCACACCAACACAGGGGAGAACATGCAAACTCCACACAGAAATGCAAACTGACCCAGCCGAGGCTCGAATCAACGATTTCTAACCATATGAGAATCACTGGATATTTTTAAATGACAAAAACAAAGTTATTATTTGATTATGATATATGTTTTTTTATTTTATAGTCTGTACATCACTGTAAAATATTTCACTATGCTGTGTTGCCATTGTAATTACAATTGTATTTTTGTAGGGGAAAACTCTGCTGATTTATAAAGGACTTAAATAAAATAAAACTGTTTTAAAAAATGTTTTGGTGCAGTTCATGTCATTTTTTAAGTTTCAAAGATTTTTTTATAAAATTAAAATTCAGAAATATTAATTAATTAATACATTGCTAATCAGATATGAGCCTAATGTAGTTTTTAAATTAAATTATTATTGTTTTATACAACAATGATTGAAAAATGTGAATGTGAAAACATTAGACTACTATTAAATCTGAATGAAAAAAGACTAGATTTGACAAGCAAATCCACTAGATGGCGCCAGAACAAACTTTTTATTTTGTATTAATTGGCTACTGGGGGAAGCAGCTCGTGTACTTTAAACAGTAATCTAATATTACAGTTATGAATATGACCAGGTCTACGTCATTTTGTGGCTTAAGAATTACGACAGGGCTATGATATGCTCTGAACCACACACATATTTCACGCTCAATCTCTACATTCACAAGTCTGTTTTCAGGATTTACAAATCACTCATTCTTCTGACCACATGCTCTTATCCTTGAATATTATTTTCATCATGTAAACAAAATGGTCAGCCGATTATGTCAGAACAACAAAAGAAAATGATGATGGTGAAGAAGCATCTTGAAACGTAAACATTGAGTAGTCTTTCTATTATGCAGCAGTGGACTGTTTTTTTTAGACTGGCTGTTTTACTGAAAAATAGAAGAGTATATCCCTTAAAGGGTTTGTGTCACAAATAAAAATTATGTCATAATTTACTTATCATTCACTTGTCATAAACATGTTTGATTTTTTTCTTCTGTTCAACACAAACGAAAGCTTGAAACTGTAAACATTGACTTTTACAATATTTGTTTTTTCTTACTGTTCAAGTTACAGGTTTTTAGCTTTCTTCAAAATATCTTCTTTAGTGTTCAATAGAATAAATAAACTCATAAAGGTTTGCAACCACTTAAGGGTGAGTAAATAGGCCTAGTGAGTAGATTTTCTTTTGTTTTTTTGTGAACTATCACTTTCATTGTAGATGCTTTTTGTTATAGGCTAGCTAGGCCAGCCCAAGTTGAAATCTAATGAATGGCAATATAGGCAAATCTCATAATATACAAATTTACGTTTGGATTTCACATATACCGTTTTGTATATACAGTTGAATTCCGAATTATTAGCCCCCCAAATTATTTTTCCCCCAATTTTTGTTTATGGAGAAAAGCTTTTTTCAACACATTTCTAAACATAATAGTTTTAGTAACTCAACTTCTTTTATCTTTGCCATGATGATTGTGAATTATATTTGACTAGATATTTTTCAAGACACTTCTATACAGCTTGAAGTGACATTAAAAGGCTTAACTAGGTTTATTAGGTTAACTAGGCAGGTTAGGGTAATTAGGCAAGTTATTGTATAATAATGGTTTGTTCAGTAGACTATCGAAAAAAAAAACATTAGCTTCAAGGGGCTAATAATTAGACCTCACTAATGTCACTAATGCATTTTTAATGCTCTCTAATTTGAGTTTTCCCACAAAATGTCCTTTATATACCTTGTGTATTGTTCAAATTAACTGTGCAAAAAAGTTTAGGTCTTTTATATGGTGTTTTATGGAGTAAAACAGCAAATTATAGTGTGCATGCATAAATACACTTACTATGTTTATAAATAAAAAAAAAATGATTAAAAATATAATAAAATATAACCAAATAACTACATATGAAAGCCAGAAACTAAGCTTTTTTGCACTGCAACTGATGATCATTAGTAAAAATTACAATGTTCCAACAGGGAAAACTAACAACAACCAAGAATACATAATAATGGCTTTGCAATCAAAAAATGTCATTATAATGAAAGTCAAAAGGGCACAAAAAGCCATAAAGGGTAGTCAATTTGCCCAGAGTGCATTGTTGAGTTTTTGAAATGTTCAAAGCATTTCCCAAAATATGCGTCAAAATACGATTAGTTACTAAAAAATCATTCCATTTGCTGAAACACAGAGAAAGTTGTGGCCAAATTAAGACATCCCCAACAGCAGGGATGGGCAGTATTTTTAATACTAATAGTATTTTTAATAAAGTGTTTCAAATATGTATTTTAAATACAAAATAGTATTTTGTAATTTGTATTTGATAGGGTTTATGAAAATGGCTGAATATTTTATATCAAAATACTGTAGTGTCTTGTATTTAAGTATTTTTTAAAATACTGCGAAATACTTTGGATAAAGTTTACATGATGACAACAAAAATGTGGCCTCAGATTGATGCTTTCTCAGTTATTTGCCAAGGTTTGAGATCAGAGTAGAGAATTAATTAATTAATATTGAAGAAGTTGATCAATGCTTGAAGTATGGATGCAAACTATGCATCACAAAGTAACAGACAAATAGCTGAGAGCGATTTGGGAGCAAGTCAAACAACATAAAGTCGTACAGTGGCGATACCTACAATACTTTATTGGCATGGTTTCAAATGCCATTGGCCGATCTGCAGATGCTCTTTATACTTAATTACAAACTTTAGTTTAAAGTTAATCACTATGAGACAAACATATTTAATAATACTCCAATCTACAAACTGGTCAAAAACTCCCAACTTGGAAATGACTAAAACTGGATTTAGTAGTTTTCAGAAATCGTGATTTTTATATTGAGTATTAAAGATTTCAGTTGCAAATATTTTGAAACATAAGGCTTTTAAGAGATGGTGACAATTTTCACAATCAAGAGATATAGTACTATATTACAACTCATTATTTGCATTAATGTTTTTTACAGTGATTAAAGAGAACATCTTTAAGACTTTTTCTGAATACCTCCTCGTGTACAGTAGAGGTGGATGAGGTGGCAGAGAAGATGACTTAAACTTGCTCAGAGAAACTGTTGCTGTCAAACATTGTTTCTTCACGAAATCAGTTTAATGGTGAAGGGATTGATCCAATAGGCCTATGGAAGGTTTGCGAAGACATTTCATGCTCCCTTTTTAAAGTATTTTGTAGTAATTTCAAAATACAAAATTCAGTATTTTATTTTGATACATTTGTGGCTGCAGTATTTTGCAGTTTATTTCGATACACTTAAAAACTGAAACACACACACACACACACACACACACACACACACACACACACACACAATTTACAAACATTCAAACATTCTGCACAGTCTCGGGATGTGCAGTGTGTTGCTGTCTGGAGGCGGAGCTGCGCGAACAGCTGGACTGCTTTAAGTTCGTGTTCAGTCCACACGGCGGGACACGAGACAGCTCTGATCGTCCGAGAGCAACGAGGCTCCAGAATTCCGCCGAAAAAAAACACCGACCGAGCGAAGCCAGAACATCTTACAGCCGCTGTCATCTGGATGCTTGAGGAGTAAAGATAAACCTGTAGCCGCTACCGATGATTGACGTTTCTTTTCTGAAGAGTCTGCGCTCCGTCTGAGGATTTAACAAAGGTGGGAGACGCGACAGCGGTCCCCAAAAACAAGGGGGAGGTGAGAGACACACTGCCCGCACTCGACACCGCACAAACGGCTGTTACTCTTAACTTCAATCGGCCATTTTGCTGGATAGCTAAAAAATAGTCTTCTGCACAGCAGTTAGGGTTAGATATGAGCAGACAGAGTTAATATTAAAACAAACAGAAAAATCCAGTGTATATGTAAATAAGAATATAAAAGTGCAAAATGTATGCATAATAAAACTAAATCTGCAGCTTTGAAAATCAGTATGCTTCATCTTATGTGCAAAATGCCAATTGCGGAGAACTGTTTATCATGGTGTCTTTAAAACATATGATTTCTTTTTCTTCTCAGGTATGGTATTCAAGATAAGCCTATTTGGGATCATGTAACGACAATAAATGCACATTGATGAGCAGAGGGAGACAGGCTGGCGAAGGCGAAAGAAGTGGCTGTTTTGAGGGGAGCAGTAGAGGATCGTGTGCTGGAGATGTCTCTGTGGATGATCTTACCTGTCAGCCTCCCAGCTCTCACCATCACTGGAATATGGGTCGTGTGAGTGCATGGTATTTAAGGTCATATGTGGGTTTTTATCCATCCATGCATATGTTTGGATGAGCATGGATAATACCTGTGCAGATGGCACGCATGCTCTGATTTATGATTACATAACTGATTTTTAACTGGATGTACACCAGCTTAACAGTGTGTTTGGGTTAAAAATCTCATTTTGGTGTCTGCAACAAATTACCTTCACGGTATACACAGTTTTGTATACATTGAAAACATGAACACCTACGCTGAGGTTTCAAGTAACCTTTGTAGAAGTGAAAAGTAAAAAAAAAATGGTGTCACAATGATACTTTGTCATTTAGTGTAACTGCTACATTTATTTAAACATGAAACTCTAATTATTCTGAACTGTGCTTAATAAAATGTATTAAATATTGTGATATTACAAAATGTTATTATATTTTATTATAAATTATTGGCAGCCTAGTAGTTTGACAAATAGTTTCAAAATAAAAAAATAAAGTCCATTAATAAATTAATTCATCAATACATAAATAATTCAATTAATTAATTAATTAATAGTTAGTTTACAGGCTTCCCAAACTTCTTCAAAAAAGGGCTTAAATTTCAGACTTATGGATTCTAGACCTGGAATGTACTTAAAAACAAACACAGATCCTTGAAAGTGCTTGAATTAAATTTGAAAACAAACAAACAAAAAGGTTTATGGTGTTATTAGATCAAATTTTCAGAAACCGCACTTGAATATTACCAGCATTGAATTCAACGCATTTTATTAAAGTTCTGTTTAAAACGGTAATATTACTCTGACATTTTTAATGTAGTTGTAAGTGAAATGTTAGGTACAGTAAGAACGTTCATGGTGCTACATTAACTGGGGTATGAATAACAGGTGCTTGATTTAAAAATTAATTGTGTTTTAAAAAGTCATTTGCTGCATCCCAATTCGTATACTTATACTATGCCTTAAAAGTATGTACTTTTTTGTAAAGGAAAAATATATACTTTTGATTGTGTAACAGACGAGTGTGCAAGCTTTGGGACATACTCCTTCCTTATTCTTCCTTATTAACAGATTGCTGTGTTGCTTAGTTACGAGCCCTGTCAATCATCCACACATCATCCACATTTCTGTCATATTTAATTTCCTACCTTATTGGAGAAGCAGCAGCAGGTTAATCTTCCATTCACGAGTCTTTCATGCAGAGAAATCTCCTCAGGTCTTTGAATAATTATGCATTCAGACGTTAATGTCCAAACACGTCTTTATAAGAGTTCAATATTGTTGTTGCAGATGAAATATAGCACAGTTGGCTAGATATTACTTCAATCAAGCAACTTTACCGAAGCCTCTCTACTAGACGGTTGGTCTCACATGTCTATTATGTTGTAGTTTATTTACACTTTTGACGTTTGTAGTTCTAATCAAGTTCACACCTAAAGTACAATGTACTGTGGGAAATATCATCGGTTAGAGTATGGACTGTTCTACACTTTTTTTACCGGAAATAATAAACTATTTGGGAACCTTTGACATACTCTTTTCAACATACTACGATTTGGTACGGTTGGACTAATCAGTGGGTTTGTTCCAACCTTCGTTTGGATACGACACTTCCCTTCTGCCAATCACCGTAACAGATAAAGAGCTTCTCAGAGGATCTAAAGCTCTGAGTACAGTCCGTATAAAACGCAAAGCGCGAACAGGACACAGCAATAAAGGGGCTGGGTCGGCCTCCTCCATGGGCTGCACATGCAGATTCACTACGTTGTCTAAAAAGAATGCTGTAGGAATCTAGGGCACCATGATGGGCAGCGCAGAGTGGTAGGGCTGATCCGGGGAGCTCTGGGGTCCCACGGAAGAGCAGGAGAAGAGAGATTCACTCTCACCTCGCATCCAGGCTCCGGAGGAGGGGCTGGAAGTGTGAGAGAAGGGAGACCATCCTCCCACACCTCGCAAGCCACTGACGAAGTGCACTGATCCTGCGAGCTGTAAGGCATAGCGTCCCAGACTGGCAGTGTTCAGGCTGTCCCATCTGGGGAAGGAAAAAAATTCTCTTTCTTTGAGGGTTTAATGGCGTTCTTAAATGCTGTTGGCTGAATAGCCAGGCCCCACACCGGGGAAAGAGCAAGTTCCCTCTTCTCCAGATGGCCTGTCTCAGGGACGCTTAGCGGTCAGTTTACTGGACTTAGTGGAACCCTGGGGCGGGGAGCGCTGGTTTCCCGCGAGTTGTTTGATGCTGCCGCTAGGCCAGAGGCGCAGGCGGGGGTAGGGCAGCTTTCGCAGGCGGGCGCCCTCGGCAAGGAGCAGTGGATGTGGATGGTTTGGCGGGGGTGAGCAGCTTACATTCCCGTTGATATATTCTGCTCATCTCATCCGACTGCACCGCCGTGAATTCCTGGGTGAATTCACCAACGGTGTTGCCAAACAGGCCAGCCTGGGATATGGAAGAGTTCAGAAAGCAAACGGTTGTGGTGCGGGGCTCGTGTAACAAACCTGGGTCGGATCACCCTCGTGCAGCTGGGCCAGCGCCTGCGCTTGGTAGCGCTGGTAGGTGGCCATTGCGTGCAGTGCGGAAGCAGCCTGGCTCGTGGCTGTGGGATCTGGCTCAGACGAAGGCACATAACCTAAACTCCTTGGACGGGAGATGAGGCTAATTCCACCAGGAAGAGGCACCACATGAGCCCGCAATGGCGCTCTCGATCTGGGGAATCGACTCGTACCCCCTGGCTGCTCCGGCATCAAGGGTGGTGAGGACGAAGGCGCACACAGATCGGGCAGAGAAAGGTGCCTTTCAAGACTGCGTGAGCCCACTGTGCACTTCCAGGAAGAAAGGGACGGTAGGCTTAGAAGGTCTAAGCACGGTTATAATGTCTGCTTCTAGATGCAACGCCGCGCTCTGTATCCCAGAGGGAGGGAGCGGGTTCGAATCCTCATCAGACAATGACAGCCCGTCCTCCGATGCAGAGATGGACATCTAAGCCTCGGTGTCACCAAGTGAGAGGGCAACCATCCGAGGACAGAGCGCTTCTCTCACTCAAAGCTTAAATGGAGCTCGTGGTGGAGGTCTGCAAGCCAGAGGGGGTGGATTTACTCCCACTGTAACCCTCAGATCTGCCCGGGTGCCAACTGCAGAGCGGGCGAGAACTGGGGTGGGTGGCTCTTTTGCAAGAGCGAGCCGCAATCTTACCTGCACAACAGACATGCCACTGCAGTGATGGCATGCACTGCCCATCATTCGGGGACAGGAAACCACTGCATCCAGAAACGCAAAGTCGAAGCGATGTCTTAAAAAAGGTGCGCTGCACAACCGTGTTGCTCTTTTAGGAAATTCGCAACAATACATACCGCTCTGGAGGACCGGACCCAAAGAATGCCAGGCAAGGGAGAAACACAGCTCTTACATTTGCCACCACATATCACACACTCTGGACCAGGAGAAGCAGCCCGCTTTCTTAGAAGCTTCGGGAAAGGATCTGAAGCGAAAAGGATTCCTTAGCTTGGCACGCGCTGCACTTATATTCCAAGATTAATTGTAAGTAGCTCCAGCTGTGCATGCTGATGCTGCCAACTCATTGGGATTTCATTGGCCCGTTTATATACTCTTTCTGATGATTGGATTCTGACGAAATCCACATAGTGAAAGTTTTTCCACATAGGATTGAAGTTCCCCTCCCGAAGGGGAACAGTCGTTACTCAGAATTTATTTTTAAACAGGACACTGACTGATGTACATAAAAGCTGTATTACCCCTTTTCATCTTTTTACCCAAATACACATATTGTGTGCTTGGTAAATTTCAACATTATGTTGTGAAAGATTGAGTTTTCATTATGTGGTGTAGCTATTATAGAATATGTTGAAATGTGGTCTAATTTTCTGTTTGGTTTGCATTGAAAGCTAGTTTCAAGTATATACAGTGACCAAGAGATTGCCCAAGAGTCTGTTATGCCTCTAGGTTCGTGTTTTGACATCAAAGTTTCCAGTGTAACTTATAATTAGTTGCACAAAGGATACAATTACTAGCTAAAGCATCTGAAACGCTGCCACTTTTAGCAGAATTCATAGTCAGATACCTGAACTTATTTTTTTCACACATAAAACTATGTTGACTCGCCTGAACTTGCCTGAAAAATGTTGAAGACTTTGAGGTCATTTTAAGTAATGCTATCATACCTAAACAAATGGAGAGAGTGACCATCACTGCCGGCATGTGACTTGAGTGAAGAATATTTTGACGTAATTGAAGTTGTAGGAAGACCGGGGGCTGTGGAATACCTTTTATGCAGTTGTATTTTTTTAAATGTGCACTGCTGCATTGCCGTCTCATTGCTTGTCCAAACTTCCTTCCTCTGGAATGCTTGCAGGCGCCCTGTTTCTACAAGGAGTTCAAGATCCCCTTCCTCTCCTGTAGAGCCTTGAGTTTGAAGTGACTGAGGTGCTTACATAAAGCCTCAGCGAGTAAAACAGAGGAGGGCAGCATCAGTGGCTTATCATTTACTATGAGAGAGAGAGAGAGAGAGAGAGAGAGGGAGAGAGAGAGAGAGAGAGAGAGAGAGAGAGAGAGAGAGAGAGAGAGAGAGAGAGAGAGAGAGAGAGAGAGAGAGAGAATGTTTAGTTTATTCTATCCATGACTCCTGTAGTGATGGTCTGGGAGAGGTTCCCAATACAACATGGTCTAAAGTTGTCTCATTTCAGAGACTTTTTCTTCCATTATGCATGCAAGACAGAGCATGTTTTTTATAGCTGAAATGGAACATCTAATTCTGACCTATAAAAGAATTGAGTTAACGTTACTAAAAACAACAACTAACAGTTCAAAGCACAACTGAGGCAGTTTAGTGTGTTTTCACAATTGACAACATTTTTTATTTTTTTTATTTGAACACTTAGAGGCAGTTTTGAATAGTAGCAGCTCCCAGTTACATCTCAGTGGAATGGTTGTTTAAATTATTCAGGCTACAATATAAAAAAAAAGTTTCCATTTAGTCGAGGGAAAGTTTTCAAGTCAGAGTTTCCATTTGGACGTTATTTCTGTACGTTGAAGCTGTTGTTTGTGGTAATGCTGCATGGTCCCACTATAACGTTATCTTCCCTGCACAGTTGTGTTTATGCAAACAACACAGAATATTTATTCATAACAAAGGCTTTATATTTTAAAGCTTGTGCACAGTAACAGAGGAAACTGGCAGAGGTTGCCATCAAAAGTTCGGATGTACAAGCATTGTGGGTTACTGTTTGTTGATGAGGCATAGTTTTACAGTCAAATCATGGCAAAATACTATCGAAATTTTTTCTAGTAAATTCTATAATGTTTTTGAAACCTTTGATACTAAAGAGCATTATACTGTATATATTATACACTCATAAAAAGATTTTTGCTGCTTGTTCAAACAATTTTTTTGAAATGATCTGAAACAACAATTCTTGAGTTTTTTGGGACAACTTAATTGTTTTATGTTTAATCCACTTAAATTTGTAAAAAAAACAGTTAACAGTTTATGTTGAGACAGCATGAAGGAATTGTGTGGAACCCAGCATGTTTTGCAGTGCAGTTTTTACAACTCTTTGTTAATTAAAGCTACAGCATGGGGTAGTATTAACTAAAGTGAACTGACAAAATGTTTATTTTTATTTTTTTACTACAGTAAACTGTGGTGTATTGTAGTGTAATTTATATAGTTGTAGAAAACCTAGTGAGCAATTCCATGCAAATATCAACCTTGCCATAAAAAAAATTAAGTTTTCACCAAAATAGAGAAACCGTTTCTACATTTTTACAATATTTTACAGTACTTTAAAAATACTCATAAATGTATCTGTCAGAGTTTAAAACTATTATATTTAATTTGCCAAAATCACACAAGCGGCAATTTCACAGCTGTCACATCCATAACAGAAAAGTGTCACATCCATATCGACACCTTTTCCTTATAAATGCAAAAAATATTAAATAAAATAAAATCAACCATGTTTGTTTTTTAGTGAGCCGACTCGTATCTGTTTGATTAGCGTTGTTTCTTTTGGGTTGTGCAGTTTAATTGACAGAATTTCTACAAAGTATGTTGTAGACTGAAATCTCACAATTTGTTTTTGTCATATCCATAATGTTTATTTTCCTCATTGAAAGCATACAAATTTTTACACATTGATATCTGGTCCCTTAACTCTGTGGTCTGTTGTTTTGGAAAATATAAACCTCTATAGTTTTTACTATAAATTACTTCAGTATTTTTGTTCATATGTGCAGATTTATTTTCTGGTTTCACTGCACACTCAGAAAAAAACTTTTTTTACTTGTTCAAACTACTTAATTAAAATGTGCTGAAACAACACAATTCTTGAGATTTCATCGTGACAACTTTTTTTATGTTATGTTTATTTTTTAATGTTCTATCCACATAAATTTGTTAAAAGTGTTAAGTTAACTTAATTGATTTGTGTTGGGACAACATGAATAAATTGTGTGGAACCCTGCATTTTTTATATACAAATTTAAATACAAATTTAAGTGCATTGAACATAAAACACTTAAGTTATTGCTAAAAAACTGTTAAAAATTTTAATTTTGAGTAATGACTGATATTTCTTACAAAGGAAAACTCTAAATGTCATTGAGTGTAACAATATATACTTCCAATATATACTTACAAATTTTGTCAAGCCTATTTAGAACAACAACAAATATTAGATTAGATGATATATTAAAATCAGGGTTCCCACTCTTTCATGGACACCAGATTCAAGCACTTTGAATGACTTTTTAAAACACTATTCATTTTTAAATCAAGTACATTTGTTATTCATACCCCAGTGTACAAATTTATGTGCATTGAACATAAAACAATTAGGTTATTGCAAAAAAAGCCCTTAAGAATTGTGTTGTTTCAGCTCATTTTAAATAAGTAGTTTGAACAAACAGCAAAGTGTCTTTTTTTGTGTACACTTAAAAAAATGCTGAGTTCCAAACAAGTGCTTCATGTTATCCCCCAAAAAATTGATCAAGTTAACTGAATTTATTTTTACAAATTTAAGTGGATTGAACATAAAACATTAGTTTGTCCCCGAAAAGAGCGTAAGAATTGAGTTGTTTCAACTCATTTTACATGCGTAGTGTAAACAAGCAGCAAAAGTCATATTTTTTGAGTGTCTTGGTCATTAATTTCTTACTCTTGCATGTAACTGCATAATGCACAGCACAGGGTGTCATTGTGAAGGACTGGAGTACATCATGATGAACGGAGGGTTTTTTTATAATGGTGGAGTGTGCCATCTGTTTAGGAGGATGCCTGGTAAAAGACCTACTCATCTGAATCAAGAAGGTTTTAGCATGTGTCATCAGGCATACGTTATTGATTCTTTGTATTCTTCCTCATTTTCCTACTGATATTTTGGGGGTTTGTAAGAAGTGTCTTACTTTCACCAAGGTTGCATTCATTTATAACACATATACAGTATACTTAAAGAGTTACAGTTGCAATCAGAATTATTCAACCCCCTGATTTATTAGCCCCCCTGTTTATTTTTTCCCCCAATTTCTGTTTAACGGAGAGAAGATTTTTCAACACATTTCTAAACATAAAAGTTTTAATAACTCATCTCTAATAACTGATTTATTTTATCTTTGACATGATGACAGTAAATAATATTTGACTAGATATTTTTCAAGACACTTCTATACAGCTTAAAGTGACATTTAAAGGCTTAACTAGGGTAATTAGGTTAACTAGGCAGGTTAGGGTAATTAGGCAAGTTATTGTATAATGATGGTTTGTTCTGTAGACTATGGAAAAAATAAATAGCTTAAAGGGGTTAATAATTTTGACCTTAAAAGGGGTTTTAAAAATTAAAAACAGCTTTTATTCTAGCCAAAATAAAACAAACAAGACTTAATCCAGAAGAAAAAAATATTATCAGACATACTATGAAAATTTCCTTGCTCTGTTAAACATCATTTGGGAAATATTTAAAAAAGAAAAAAAAATTCAAAGGGTGTTCAATAATTCTGACTGCAACTGTATAATACAATAAATGATTGTTTTTTGAAAATAATAGTTTGTATTTAAATTTATTCTAAAATATTATTTATTCTTGTGATGCAAAGCTTAGTTTTTTAGCATCAATACTCTAGTCTTAGTCCTTCAAAAATAATTCTGATATGGCAAATTTGTGCTGACATTTCTTTTGTGGTAACTGTGATTAGGCATGGGATGGTAACCGGTTTTAAGGTTTACCGTGGTTTGGAAAAGTCAGGGTTTGAAAAACGCAAACATTTTCTGTTATATCGTTTCGAGGTATATGTATGTTTTTTTTATCCCCGTGTGTTTTTTCGATTATTTTATTTGTCATTTATTTATTTATTAGTTAGTTATTTAGGACAAAAACCTCTTCACATCAAAAGTTTATGTTTATGCACCTACATCCAAGCATGCTATAGAGCTGAACAGTGCAATGGCTTATTTATATCCACAGAAAAGAAAGATTGTAAAGAAATCTGTGTTTTTGAAACTAATGAAAATAGCAGAGGTCTATGATTTATTTGGATTATAGCCTGACATGTTTACTGTTCCAAAATATTTGTGTCTTCAAGTTAAATATATTGGGTTCAATGGGGGAAAAAAGTTGTTGTTTTCTACCAAGACATTTAAAAAGAACCTATTTTAGAGCAGTAATCACAATATTATAATACTGCAAAACTGTGATATTTTTATTTTGGTTTATCATAGTGTCAGAATCTTATACCGGCTCATGCCTAACTGATCATTTTTATTCACCAAATTTTTAAAGAATATAAAACCAAAAAACTGTGTGCCTTTTATTACCTATGTATTATTAAAATATATCATTTATGAATTAATTTGAGTATTTATTTTTTTATGGTTGTTTATTGTACATGCTTTAAAGACTGATTTCTATGTTAAGCTGCTTTGACACATTCTACATCGAAATAGCGATATATAAGTAAACATGAATTTAATTGAGCTGATTTGTTTTCAGAGAAAAATGCTGTTTTGGTGTGGATAAAGTGGCAAAATAGATTTTATAATAATTTTAAAATAATTTTTATTTTACTCATCTGAATCAAGAAGGTTCTAGCATGTATCATCAGGTATGCGTTATTGCTTCTTTGTATTCTTCCTAATTTTTCTGCTGATATTTTGGGGGTTTGTGAGAAGTGTCTTACTCTCACCAAGGCTACATTCATTATTATACATATACAGTATACTAAAACATATAGTATATGTTTTAAACTATATGTTTTATATGTTTGTATAGAGTAAATATGCTCACATTTTACAAGTGAGAGATTTTTAAATAAAGAGTGAATTATCACCCTTCATTTAAACACTATCTACTATCTGTGATTATTTATTGAACATCAAAACAGTCAAAAACGAACTAGGGAAAGTAATTGAAAAAATTGACCTGGAAAAATTATATTGATTATAGGTTTTGAATGTCGATTTCGATTACTTTTCGATTAATCGCCCAGCCCTATCCAGAGCTTATCATTGTTAGTGACATAAATTTTATCGTAATGCGATATAATATAGTTTATCGGCCCAGCCCTATTCTGTCCTCATTTACTCCAAATCTGTTTGATTTATTGCACAACATAAACAAATATATTTTGAGAAGGGAAGTTTCACAGAGGGGGCGACGCAGTGGCGCAGTAAGTAGTGCTGTTGACTCACAGCAAAAAGGTTGCTGGTTTGAGCCTCGGCTGGGTCAGTTGGTGTTTCTGTGTTGCATGTTTTCCCTGCTTTTGCATAGGTTTCCTCTGGGTGCTCCGGTTTCTCCCACAGTCCAAAGACATGGGGTACAGATGAATTGGGTAGGCTAAATTGTCCGTAGTGTATGAGTGTGAATGAGTGTGTATGGATGTTTCCCAGAGATGGGTTGCAGCTGGAAGGGCATCCGCTGCGTAAAACATGTGCTGGATAAGTTGGCGGTTCATTCCGCTGTGGTGACCCCGGATTAATAAAGGGTCTAAGCCGAAAAAAAAATGAATACCCCCCCCCCGCTACATCGCTTCTCCCTCCTCCTCAATTATAAGTTCGGGTGACACAGTGGCTCAGTAGCTAGAACTGTTGCCCCACAGCAAGAGGGTCGTTGGTTCAAACACTAGCTGAGCCAGTCGACACTCTCTGTATGAAGTTTACATGTTCTCCCCGTGTTCGCGTGGGTTTTCCCCGGGTACTCCAGTTTTCTCCCACAGTCTAAAAGCATGTAACAAAAGTTAAAGTCACAAGCACCTATTACCTACAAACTGGCGGTCTGTTCTTGGGAAGTTATCGAGAACTACCTGATCTTGTATCCCTCCTAATGCTTATTGGGCTCATCTATCTCCGAGTTCAGGGTTCTCACCCGGGACAGCATGCCAAACCAGCTAAAATAGTAAAGCATTATCTAAGTGTGAACTCTTAAAATCTGTATTTTTAGTCTATATAATAAAACCTTTTAGGTTACCCGTATTCTTACAAAAAAAAAAGTCATGTTTGGAGAGCGAATCTGTCATGACCAGGGGTGTTGCTAGACATAAAGCTATACTGGGGCACGCCCCCCTTAAAAAAATAAAATAATAATAATAAAAAAAATATATATAATAATTTAAATATAAAATTAAATTATTATTGTTATTATACAATTATTATAAATAATTAATCCTAAATGTAACTGGAAAATAATGTAAGGGCACAATGGAGTGATATGCTAAGATCATTAAAAAAATCTTTTGCATGAATAATTTCATTTGAATGAAATTCTGTAGGCAATTCTATTGAATACAAAAAAGATGTTTAATTATCTGTGGTCTTAGACTTGACACATGGCAGAGAATTATGCTTATTAAGTTTTACCTCCCTGACTGCATCCCTCCTTTGTGCCTCAGGAGGCATGCTTAGTATGATCACCATCATCTTGTTTAAACTTTAGTTTTGTCCATTTGCAAAACTCACTGCGTGCCGTCACCTCCACATAAAAGACTGTTAATGTCGGTTTCACAACATATGAGCGGCGCGTGAGCAGCGGGTATTTTTTTGCATGTTAACAACCGGGACTCGCACCGGGAGAAGAGCAAAGCGTCAGGGACCAGCAGAAGCGGTGTGTGAGGTGCGCGGCCCGTGTGTGGTTTTCTGCGCACATGCAGAGATGCGTCAGTTTGCTTTTTGATCAAGCTACACTACTTTCACCAGCGTTGATTCGGTTGCACATAGAGAATAATGTCTTTATTCCGGGATTCCCCCTTTTAATACATACACTTGCATATGAAGCAAACCATATCTCAAAGCATTTACTTGGGCACTGGCGATTTTTACTGGGTTTGCGACTAGTGGCGCAGTGGGTAAAGCTATTGCCTCACAGCAAGAAGGTCGCTGGTTTGAGCCTCGGCTGGGTCAGTTGGCATTTCTGTGTGGAGTTTGCATGTTCTCCCCGTGTTCGCCTGGGTTTCCTCCGGGTGCTCTGGTTTCCCCAACAAGTCCAAAGACAGGTGCTATAGCTGAATTGGGTAGGCTAAATTGTCCACAGTGTATGTGTGTGAATGAGTGTGTATGGATGTTTTCCAGTGGTGGGTTGCAGCTGGAAGGGCATCCGCTGCGTAAAACATATGCCGGATAAGTTGGCAGTTCATTCCGCTGTGGCGACCCCTGATTAATAAAGGGACTAAGCTGAAAATAAAATGAATGAATGAATGATTCCTGTCACACGTTTTTTTTTTTTTAGAAAGCACATCCAGATCTTCTGGTGAACAGATGGGTTCTGGTATCTGAGCTAGTTTTCTCTGAAACTGCTCAGTGTTTTCTGAAGCAGGCCTGAGTGTGTTTGTGTGTGACTCTCTGTGATGTTGAGAGTGACCTGGTAACAGCCTCTGTGAATATTCACAACACCAGCCGGGGCAGATGGCAGAATGTTTGTTTACCAAATGTAATTTCTCTCAGAGTTGAGCTAAGTGTAGAGCAAGGCACAGGTGATCTGTCTTATAGTGGACACAAACACACACACAAGCACACACATTTACTAGAGATGAAAACAAACGTAATTGCTGCTTAGCCCACTTTTGACCCTGCGTGCTGTCAGAAGCAGTTACACTGGACAAATGCATATGTGTTTGTGTGTGTATGTCAACAGTGAGATCCGCTTGAGTGAAAGACGGGCTGAGATGGTATCCAGTGGCAGGTGCGGAGTGCATTTGCCTTCTACTGATTGCTTTATAGCCCTTTCTTGTGCCGTTGTCCACTTGTAAGCAACTTTTGCTTGCTTGGAAATGCTGTTTCATCAGATTTTGTAAAAGTCAGTCGACAAATGTTTGCTTGGACCTTTATCTGATAGTCCTGTGTTCATTGACATCTATGAGGGTCAGTGTGACTGGATGAGGAGGGTGTTGACCTTATTTCATCAGCGCGAGTAAAGAATGTCACATAACGATGGTGTAAGCTAGAAATGCACAGGTCATATTGACTCATGAATTTTTATGTAGGGTTAGTTCACCCAAAAATGAAAATGTCCTCACTGTTTATTCACACTTAAGTGGTTCCAAACCTTTATGAGTTTGTTTATTCTGTTGAACACAAAAGAAGATATTTTGAAGAAAGCTGAAAACCTGTAAACCATTGACTTCCAGAGTAGGAAAAACAAATACTCTGGACGTCAGGTTTCTAGCTTTTTACAAAATCTTTCTTCAAGACAGTCAAACAGGGTGAGTAAATGATCACATCATTTTCATTTTTAGGTGCACGATTCCTTTAAAACTTGCTTCTATTTGAAACCTTTTTTTTTTTTTGACAGAATCATATTTATATTTTATTTTGATTTAATTAATTGGATTTTTGGATATTATGATTTTATTTTATTTATTATTATTATTATATATTTTTTTATTAGAATATGCAAAAAGGCACACAAATTGGGATTATACAAATACAAAGAAAATGAAACATAAAAAAAACAACGAAAAACAAAAGCAACAGCAATACAGTCAGGTACTGGCAGGTGCCATATGTGTGTGTGTGTGTGTGCGTGCGTGCGTGCGTGCGTGCGTGCGTGTGTGTGTGTGTGTGTGCGTGCATGTGTGCGTGCATGTAAAGGTAACATGGTGGACAGGTCAGAGTACATACATAAGGGACAATAACAGTCAATAAATGAAGCAAGTATCATAGATATAAATAAACAAATAGAAAGAGACCAGTCAGTGGTAAAGAGTGACAACAATGCTAGTAATGTATGATAGTAATAATGACAGTAAAAAGAAAGAACAACAGTAATAACGGATAACAACAATAATAATAAATCACAAGTACTACACCAACTACTACTACAAAAAGTTACTAATATGACAACTACTACTGCAGCTGCTACTATAGCCACAACCACTACTACTACTACTACAATGTCTACTACTACTGATACTACTACAACGGATACTACTACAACATCTACTACTTCTGATAGTACTACACCAACTACTACTACTACTACACCAACACCTTTACTACTTCTGGTACCACTATGCCAACAACATCTACTTCTACAGAAATTACTACAACTACTACTTGAACAATCCAAACTACAACTACAATCGTTACTACTACAATGACTACTGCTACTACTACTTCTACTTCTACTACTACTACAACAACTACAGCAACCTGAATTATGACAATGGTAGAAATACTTGTAATAATGATAATGAGGAGATAACGGGAGGACAAGTCAGAATAGTAATAATAATAATAGTAACAAAAGTAAAAGTAATACTATTAATGATAATAGTGAGGAGGTAGGGGGAGGTTGGGAAATCAGGAAGAGGACAAAAAATGATTATAATAATAATAAGTAGAAGAAAAGGAAATAGAAGTAGAAGAAAAATAAAAAAAACAGAAAAGGAAGGGGAAGAGTGGAAGAAAAGTAAAGTAGAAAAATAAAGTGCTGCAAACAAAACAATGAGAATAATAAGAAAAAGAAGCATTACTATAATAATGATAATATACAAATAATAAAAAAACTAAAGTAAAGACTAATATTAAAAAGAAGAATTTAACTAACAATATGATGAATTATTAATTATAATATAATGATAATAATAGTGATACGAATGATAATAGTAATAATAATAATAAAAGATCAAGAGGTGGGCTGGGAAACGCGATATCTACAATACACTCACGCCGACAACAACAACAACAATGATAATAATAATAAAACAACAACAGCTTTAACACTAATTTGGTATATGATCAGCCTGGATATTATGATTTTATTTATGTATTCTCAAGATTAAGACTATGTTAACATAGCAGAACTCGACCTGATTATCAAAGTATTGCATTACTCTTATTAACAGTTTAAGAAATGCTGTACATGTAAATTCCTCATTGTTTTTTAATGCTAGTTTACACATTCATGGTTAACAAATGAGACCTTTATGTAAACCTGAGACCTGATGCAAAAGCACAGCTGTAATAATGTATTAGTCGTAATTGATTTTAAATTGCGGCGTCACGGTGGCGCAGTGGGTAGCACAATCACCTCACAGCAAGAAGGTCGCTGGTTCAGCTGGGTCAGCTGGGTCAGTTGGCATTTCTGTGTGGAGTTTGCATGTTCTCTCCATGATGGAGTGGGTTTCCTCCGGGTGCTCCGGTTTCCCTCACAGTCCAAAGACATGCAGTACAGGTGAATTGGGTAAGCTAAATTGTCCCTAGTATATGTGTGTGAATAAGTGTGTTTCCCAGTGATATGTTGCAGCTGAAAGGGCATCCTCTGCATAAAACATATGCTGGATAAGTTGGCGGTTCATTCCTCTGTGGTGACCCAGATTAATAAAGCTGAAAAAGAAAATGAATGAATGAATGAATGCATGATTTAAAATTATACAAATGTCTTCTTGCATGTAGGAATAGGATGCACATTTGAATGCTTCTTTGAAACTTTTGTTCTGGTTTGTGCTGATTATATTACATTGGTTAATGCATCTTTTTTCTTTTTCCAGGTATGCTATGGCCTTATATAACCAGCATGTCTGTCCTGTGGACAACTGGTAAGAATATATATATTTTTAAATATATTGTTTTTAATGCTTAAATAAAAATTATTTATTTATTTATGTATATAATTTAATGTTTATCTAAAATAATGTAAATACTGTATTGCAAAAAAAAAAAGAAAAAATGTAACAATATTTATTTAAAAATAACATGTTAGGTGTAATATTTTAGGATCATTGTTTAAAATGATATTGACTTTAAAATCTTTTTTTGTATTTTGATTAAGTTTTATACATTTTGTTGTGTTTTTTATTATGTATCTACATAGTTTTATAATTCACAAACTAATAATCTAACAATTTAAGTGCACAAAACTTATTTACATTAAATGGCAACTTACCATATTATTTTACTAACACAATTATGTTGTGATCATTTTATTTTAACAATAATTAAATTTCATATACAGTTGATGTCAGAATTATAAGCCCCCCTGTTTATTTTTTCCCCAATTTCTGTTTAACGGAGAGAAGATTTTTTTCAACACATTTCTAATAATTTATTTATTTTATCTTTGTTATGATGACAGTAAACAATATTTGACTAGATATTTTTTAAGACACTTCTATACAGCTTAAAGTGACATTTAAAGGCTTAACTAGGTTAATTAGGTTAACTAGGCAGGTTAGGGTTAGCTTAAAGGGGCTAATAATTTTGTCCTTAAAATGGTTTAAAAAAATTATAACTGCTTTTATTCTAGCCGAAATAAAACAAATAAGACTTTCTCCAGAAGAAAAAATAGTATCAGAGATAATGTGAAAAATTCCTTGCTTTGTTAAACATAATTTAGGAAATATTTAAAAAAGCAAAAGGGGGCTAATAATTCTGACTTCAACTGTATTTTAATAACAAAATTGGTTTTAGTTTTAACCCTACCCCCTAACTAATAATCCTGATTTGAACACACATTTTTATACCTTTATATTTGCATGTTTACTAGAGTTTTTTTTTTACAATTGCTATGACTGTTTTTTAATACATTTAACAAGTTTTCTAAACTCTTAACTCACCAACACACCTAAAACACACATATGGCAAAACGGTTAACTTAATGTTCAAAATCACACATTGTAAACTAAACCTCAAAACTGATGTTCAGAATACAATAATAAACCAACACAATACACCATGTCTAAAAAAACACTGCAAACATGTTTCAAAATCAAATAATTATTCAAAACACTAACACATGTTCTCATCCAATAGAAACATTTAGTCAATCATAACACATTGATAAAAAAGCACCATCATCAGCTGAAATTACAGAAGCTGCATTATTTTATGTCAGGTCTGTCCTTATATTTGAAGCCTCTCTACATTTTGTGTGTTGTTGGGTTTAGTAAATGCATGCTTTTTGTTTATTTTGCTGCAGAAAAAAATAAAAAATGAAAGACCCAATCAGAGTAGCTTTATAAAATGTACTGTCTATGTAAAAAATTAAATAAAATACAGACACTGAATTGCTGCAGACTTTATTTGTAAAAGGAAATTACTGCAAGATATACAAACAGAAAAAGCACTGCAATTACAGTTTTTTTTACAATAACTATGACAGTTTTTTCAATACTTTTAGCAAGTGTCCTAAACTCTTAACATGGTTTGCACAACATCCGTCTTCGTAGGCTATACAATTAACACATTTCTTGTTGCTTTGACACAAAATGCATACAGTTAACACCAATTTCAAATGCTGGAACTTCTTTTACACACAAGCTCAACCAAGACCAAAACAATGTAATTTTACAGTAAAATTTACAATTGCTTTCACACAGTATGTCAGAACAGATAACATCATGTTCTAAACAGAATTTATATAGGCTAAAGTCAAAGTGAACAGCTCATATTGTGAATTGAAGCACAAATATGTTCCCTGTATTTTATTCCATTGCCAATGAGAAATAGCTTATTGCAGTTATGTAAATACATAAATCACAGCAGATTCCCATCAAGGAACCACATTCACCAATTTCCAATCACATGATCAAATGTTCTAAAAGAGAACATTTACTCTTTGGGCTGATGTGTGGAAAAGGAACAACAGGAGTACGTACGCGTTACATTTTTTGAAGGCCAATTTATACTTCTGCGTCAAGCGCATGCGTATGCTACGGCGCAGCCTACGCATGGATGCATAGCCCCTCGCCGTAACCGTCGACGATGTTGACGCGCACCTCTCAAAAAATGTATCGCGTACGCGAAGCGTAAGCTCTGTGATTGGTCGGCTTGGTATCACTGACGAGTGAGGGCGGAGATGAGAGCCGCGCGCCTGATGCAGCGAGTGTTTACAAGTGTGGAGTCCCGTGAAGGAGCTCCGGATGGAGACTGTTGTTTTGTGTTTTCCTTATGATTACAGTTGTTGCACGTCCGCCGGTTCCCGCCTCAAAATGAGTGAATTTGAGCCACTTGTACATTAAGGAAGTGTTCAGAAAAAACAAAACACCAGAGAAGAAACTCGACACAGAGAAACATAAACACCTATTGCCAGCTAGCGTTTCGGAAGTGTATTGCAGAAAAAACAGAAACAGCGAGCAGAAGTATAAATGCACGGCTACGCGCAAGGCATACGCCGTGGGTTACGGCGATCACTTGACGCAGAAATATAAACCAGGCTTGAGAGGTGTGCGTCTACGTCGCCGACGGTGATGGTGAGGGGCTATGCGTCCACGCGTAGGCTGCGCCGTAGCATACACGTGCACTTGACGCAGAAGTATAAATCGGCCTTTAGCTGTCAACTGAAACTCCACATTTTCAAAACAGTTAACACACAGGCCTAAACAGCGGTGCTCATGGTCAAAATGACACATTTTGCTAGTTAAATGCTCTAATCGTGTCAAAACATTTAAAATATGCAACAAAAGCTAATTTTACCTTTAAACAACACAGCCTGCAAACAAGTATATGAGCTCTTTTATTCAATCACTACACAATGGACAACAAAATACAGAACTCAGTGTAAATCAGTGCACCATTGCTTGCCTTTTTAGCCTATTGCCCATGCTGTTTGTTGTCTTTCTATTTGGGCTGTCAAATTAGCCTTTTTGCAAAGAATTGGATCCAGAATAAGAAATGCTTTGATTAGATTTATACTGAATTCATGACAAGTTTTTCAAACTGTGGCTAAAAACTGAAATACTGTTAAGAAACAAAACAGACAAAAATAATAATATACTGTAAATATTAGAGAAAACACATGTAAACCAAAATACAGTCAAATCTATCAGAGTAGAAGACATATTGATCTCTTCCATCCATGCTGGCAAAGAACACAAACCGGCCACCTTTTTTTAATAAGGTTTGCAGACTAATTGAAGATTTGTGTGAAGGAGTGTCAAAATAGTGCTTCAGTAATTTCATACTACAGTTTTTTTTCTGAATGCTTAAACCCTAACCGAGATTCTTATAGCACAATTAATAAAACAATTAATTCTTACAGCAAAACCACTCACTGAGTTTGCAAAATTAAAAGCACTGCTTTGCACTAAGTTAGCAATTTTGTAACACACACATTTCAAAATTGTAGGAATAATCCACTGCACAACAAATCTTTTTGCAGAGCTGTAAACACAACTCACTGCTTTACACTGAATTTCCAAATGATCAACACACTCCTAGCAAAGCTATGCACATGTCTAGCTATTATTTACACTGTTTTGCCAACTGTCTGGCACACTGTCACATGTGAAAACTGATTTAGATAATTAGTTCACTTTGCAATCAGATATTTTTCATGGTTCCTTTAGACCAGAGGACTTTGCATGTGATGTAGATGAAATTTTGTAGCCGGACCCAGAGAAACAACATGATGTGGTCAAATTTTTTTTTCTCAGTGAAATTATTATTTTGTGTTTTGATTCGGAAAAACACTTGTGTTTGTTTTGATGTGTGTAAATAAACACCAGTACTTGAACACCAGTTTGCATCCCTGTATGTTTACAGAACTATGAGAAAGGTATGACCTCAAACTGACATAACCTAGCTTGTGCTCAGAGTAGGCAAAAACCAGATGTTTTTTTTAATTTTTTTATTTGCCTTTCAAAAACAACAATTTAGGCCAAACTCAATCCAAACATAATCTTGCACACTGACTGAGACATGTCCGATATACAGTGAATCAAATATAAAGCCATAACATTACACAAAAACTAAACAAACATACAAATAAACCAACAAACAACAAAAAATATACATAAAATAACTTACAGTAACAAAAAAAGAACAACATACCGTGCAGACATCAAATAGAAACTCTGTAAGGGGTTAAATAAAGCCATATTCTTGAAACAAATCATACAATTGTTTAGTCGTCTCACTCTTCATTATTTTTAAAGCTTCTACATAGGTGGCAAACTCCTTTTTACAGTTTTTCCCAATTGTTTACAGACATTTTCCGAAAGCACGTCTCATATTTCCAGAACTCTACACACAAATCACAAAACACACACACATTGGGCAAACCCCTTCAATTCTATTGCAAAATCAAACTTTACATTCAAAACAATGTGATTTCTTTACAAAATGGTGTTTTGTTTTTTTAAACGACACACACAAACCATCACATGAATACACATTTATAAGAACCAGTTGATCACTGATGTGCTTAATGTAAAACACTATGACCACTTCTTCTCCGTTTATCATAATGGTTTTCTGTAAGCGTTTTTTGTTCAGTGTTACACTTACTACAGACAGTACATAGGCCTACATAAGTGCATTGTAAAATATTTCAGAATATTGCTTTTATACAAAACACACAAATACACGGTACCAAATATATTTTACTGTATTTTTCCCACAAAAACAGTGTACACAGTGTTCATCCCAACCAACACAAACTTGCACATAACATGGTCTACATATGCCATCAACAGAAGTATTTACAGAAGTTACAGTAAAAAAAAATTAAAAAGTGTGGATTTCGGTCATACACTATGCATCCCCAGGCAGAAATAAATTCCTCAGTAGGATTGAGAAATGGAGAATATGTGATGAGCTCTGATTTCTAAATTGCCATTATGTGTGACCGGTGTTTACCTATGTGATGAGTTAGTATGCAAAGTAGGACAACTGACTTTACAATTGTGAATGTTCCTTGTGAAAACAAGAGATTTTCTGCATGAAAATTGTGCCAAATGCAGATAATTGTGTGTAGTGTTTTGAAAAAAAGTGTGTTTTAAATCTGCAATTTGAGTGTAAAGCAGGAATTGTGCTTGCAGTTTAGCAGAATTGGTTCAGGGGGTTGGTGCATCAGTTGCACCAATCTGAAGCACAAGTAATTGTGTGTAAACAATTGGGAAAAACTGTAAAGACAATCAGTTGAGGAGCTGTTTTTAAAGCAAAAGCCAGATGTAGTTTTTAATCATTCCACCAGTGTGTAGTTGGAGCATTGTGTGCTTATTAATGTGATGGCTTGTGTTAAATGTTTGATACAAAAAAAAAATGTACGGAAATTTGAACAGTTAAGCAAGGTTTATTAGCTTTTGCAAGAGAACTAAAATGTTTTGCAGATTTGGTAAAGGGTTTTCTTATTGGTGTGTAGAGTTTTGCAAAATTAGCCATTAGTTACAAAAATGTGCTTAAGCATTCAGAAAAAAACTGTAATCTTGATAGTTTCTAATAGTTAGGTATATATGGTTTCTGTTTGGTAACCATAGCTAAAACCATAACGTTTGCACTGCTTGAATAGCATCTGTGTTAACGCAAAATGGTGGGGAAAATGTGTCAACCCATTAAGAAGGGTTTGCACATCTGCAAGACATGTCTTCTGCTCTGCTGGGATAGTGATGATAAAAATGGAGTGGATCCTAGTTTCGTTAACCAGGTCAAAGCAAACAAGAAAAACTGTAAAAGATGTTCAAACATTTGAAATTGGTGTTAACTGTATGTATTTTGTATCAAAGCAACAAGAAATGTGTTAATTGTATAGCCTACAAAGACGGATGTTGTGCTAACCATGTTAAGAGTTTAGGAAACTTGTTAAATGTATTGAAAAAACTGTCATAGCGATTGTAAAAAAACTGTTTGCATGTGCATATTTTTTAAATTGGACAGAAATTAATTTGTATGCTTGTGCTGTGAGGCTATTAATGATTTACTGATGAGAATTAGCATTAGAGAGAGGAGACCTCCTGGCTTTGTACCTACACTTTTTCTTCCGTAATCTGCTCTAATGAGTGATGTATTTGATATGAGATGCTGAACCAGTGTCCAAATGCACTCTCATTAACTTTATTTGCCTCAAGGGCATGTCAGCCAGTGAAGACCTAAAGCTTGCTTATTTTCATTGCTAATCGCAGGTTAACTTGTTCTTCATATCAAGAGAGCTTTTAGTCAAACATTAGCATATGACACTCAGCGGTGTCTGTCTAGTGTCTGTCTTAAATGTTAGCACTGCTGTCCGGCTTTTGGAGGAACCAGACTGTGCCTTAATTATTAAAGCAGGAATAATGGCATCAGTGTGTGGGTCTGGCTCATCATTAATATGGCGAATAAACTCTCAGAACATCACAGAAAAATCTGTCATGTGTAGAGCAAATAAAGTATTTATTTTCTAACAGCGCATAGTGAAGCTGAGGCTGAGCAAACAAGATCAAATTCAGTGTGTTTAATGAAACGGAACCCACAGGCTGCTTTTACCTTTACTGAGTGCTTTGCATTCCTGTGTAATTTTTACACCCTTGGTAGGAGGAGTGTTAGCGCTGTAGTGCGGGGTGTGTTTGCTGTAGTAATGAAGTGTAGCCACATTATGTTTGCCCGGAGTTCTGCATGGTGGAGTATGAATTGAAGTTATGGCGGCTGTCAAAACACCTTTCTGAATTATAAAAGCCCTTTCACGCCAAGGACTAGGAGTTTATTTTATAATTGTTTTTTTTTTTTCGGGGGCAGAATTAAAAACGGAGCCGGACACTTTGGGGCTCAAAGTTGCAGCAGTCATGATGATCAATCACATAGTGTCATCATCATGTATTTATTTTTTTATTCATAACATAATAATGAATGAAATATATAACAAACGCATGAGAGAAATAAGGGGAAATGAGAGAGTAATATAAACATAAAAATGAATAGGCTTATTAAATACAAAGCAATAAGCACAAATTCTAGGAGTTTAAACATCCCTCTTTAGGCTCATACTTTTTGTTGGAATATGCCAAAAAAGGGTTTTACTTTTATTTACATTTATAGAAATAAAACTTTCTAATATATATTAGTGTAAAACCCAAAACAAGGTGTTTTGATTAAGTCTTAAGCAATGATTAGATTATTTTAAATAAGATTTATTTTAAGCATTAAAAAAAGCACTTTAATCCAAAAAGATTGAACAAAAAGACATTACCAAACTAAGTGAGCTACACTTTTAGTAGAAATTTCCCCGAAAGAGCAGGTACATCAGTCACTTTTAAGGCCTGGGTTGACGATGTTGCAGCACCTCTGGCCACGCCTCTATGCTCGTGGTAAATGTGCATAACCTGAAGTTTATGATCTCACTAGAATGGATGTTTTTTTTTTTGTAGTCCCCAAACTTTGTTCGCTGGCTTTGCTAAACTAACTCTGTAAAAGCCAATGTCTCCCTTTGCATTGAACATTGAGCATCTTACATTCAGAGATGTTGTATTCACACAAAATAATGTAGCAAAATATGTAGTGGACCACCCCTTAAAAAAACTGATTCTAAAAGAAATTCAACATCGCAATCTTGCTCTGAAATGCACAAATATTCTGCTTCTTTGACTAAACAGAAAAAAAGACAGTATTGTGTCTAAAATGTTTACAGTTTAAGCTTTTAACAGTAACAGCATTAACATTTTTAACAGTGTTAATCATGTAAATCTTTGAGTTTGATCAAGGCTAGAGCTAAACTGTGCAGAAAACTGGATCTCATGGGCCATTTTTGAGGATCCCACGTATAAATACTAGCATCTGACTGAGCACATGAATGATCATGTGAGACGTGGGATTACAAACTCAGACTTCCATCATGAAATTAGCCTCATCTGAATGCATGTGAGAAGCTATGGAGATTTTACTTGTACAGACATCCAAGTAAAAGACAATTTAATTAATATAACAAATAACCCATAGTTTCATTATAATGAAGATCTATGATTGATATTCATGCTAACGTCAGCTCACACATTGGAAAAACATCATTAACGACTTTTTTTTGCAAACCTCCACCAAGGACAATAACTGTAATGACAAAGACATGGATTTAAAATGCCTCTAAATTTAAAAGAATAGCAGATTACAAATCACAACTACAATGAAAAAGAGGAAAAATATAATTTAACTAAATGTCTGAATTAATATCAAAATAAGAGCCAGAATCTTTCATTCTTGAAAGAGTTTGAGCATTTAAAATGGTATACATGCTACTGTAGTTACTGTGGTAACACTTTAGTATACACTCTCAGATATAAAGGTACTGGAGCTGTCACTGGGGTGGTACCTTTCCAAAAGGTACAAATTTGTACCTTAAAGGTCCATATTAATACCTCAAGGGTAAATAATGGTACCTAAAAAGTACAAAAGTGTTTTTTTAAATTTTTAGGTACTAATATATACTTTTGAGGTACCAATATTGACCCTTTAAGTACAAATATGTACCTTTTAAAAAAGTACCACCCCAGTGACAGCTCGCGTACCTTTATTCCTGAGAGTGTAAGGTCCAATTCTCACTATTAACTAGTGGCTTATTACCTGTCTATTATTAAGTTATTAGCTGTTTATTAGCATTTATAAAGTACATACCCTGCATGATCTTATTCCATATCCTTAATCTTACCCAATACCGAAACAAAAACAACACCTTTATACCAATTAATACGCAGCAAATTATGAGTATATTAAGATAAGTCATAGTTAATGGTTTGTTAATAGTGAGAATGTTCCTTAAAATAAGTGGGACCATATATATTTTTTCATAGCTATCTTTCTTTGTGTGAAGGGGCCTTAACTCAGGGGTCATCCAGAGTTCGGTTTTCTGGTATAGTTGATTGTTATCTATTGGTAGTGAGCAAGAACTCAGAAGTAAACATCCACAAACCTGCAAAACTCACTTTGGCTCTGTTATAGCTCTATGCTGTATGTGTTTATGTGTTTATACATGACGGTCTCTGTGTTTGTTTGTCTATAGGATGTATAACCAGTCATGTGAGGTGGATCTGCCATTGCAGAGAGGACCAACTTTGTGCTGTACTCTGGACAATGTCCCTCTCATAAGGTAATGACAATAAAAAACTGTGGGATTTTTAGGATTTACTCTAACTTACTGTTTATTTTAAGTCCCAATTCTCACTGTTAACTAGTGGCTTATTACCTGCCTGTTATAAAGATGTTGTATGCTTATTAGTACTTATAAAATACATATTTGCATGATCTTATTCTACATTCCTAATCCTACCTAATAAATAACCTAATAATAAATCAAATAAGTAAAAATAAGTACTATTCAGTTCAATTCAAGTTTATTTGTATAGCACGTTCTACATTAGCATTAAGGTGTTGTGTATTCGGTGGACAGTATACAGCTGAAGTCAAAATGATTAGCCCCCTGTTTATTTTTTACCCAATTTCTGTTTACCGGAGAGATTTTTTCAACACATTTCTACACATAATAGTTTTAATAACTCATTTCTAGTAACTGATTTTTTTTATCTTTGCCATGATGACAGTAAATAATATTTTACTAGATATTTTTCAAGACTTCTATACAGCTTAAAGTGACATTTAAAGGATTAACTAGTTTAATTAGGTTAACTAGGCAGGTTAGGGTAATTAGGCAAGTTATTTTATAACGGTGGTTTGTTCTGTAGACTATCGAAAAATATATAGCTTAAAGGAGCTAATAATTTTGCCCCTAAAATTATAAAAAAAAATTAAAAACTGCTTAAAATTTTTTTAAAAAGACTTTCTCCAGAAGAAAAAATATTATCAGGAATACTGTTAAAAAATCCTTGCTCTGTTGAACATAATTTGGAAAGTTTTATAAAAGAAAAAAAATCAAAGGGGGGCTAAAAATTCTGACCTCAAGTGTGTATATATAACATTCAGTTATACAATAAATAGTCATATACACTGTTAGACATTATGTAGTATTTTTGTGGTAACTTACTGGCAGCACTTGTTCCCAGCAATTTACCGCAACTGCTGCTTTACAGTAAATTACCTGTAAACGTGTTTTACAGTAACAGGGCCCTACTGCAATTTTTTTTACAGTAAAATAGCCTTAAGCCACCTTTCTACTGCACATGTCATTAGGACACGACTGTCGGAATACGCCCCCTTGTGGCTGTTGCACAGAATTGTCAGTTTTCTCATGCATCATGGGAGAGAAGCTGATTCTCGCAGTGTCCGAAATAAAGGAGTACAAAAGCAAGAGCCTTTATGTTGTGGAGACAACATAAAAAAACTAATATTTTTTATTACTCATTTATTTTTTTAATGTAAACTTTTTTCTGATTAAAAAAATAAAGAAAAAACTAGTATTTCTCATCTTGTGCGCACGGACCTGCTTGGACATCACCAGAATACATCATATCCGACCGGTCGAACACAGTCTATATTTCAACGTATCCGCAGCTCAGATTGGATCCGAATTTTCCACATACGGAGATGATCGGAACTCCACGCAGCTCCCAGACTACTCTCCATTGGAAATGAATGACTTCCAGTCTGTCCCTTGTCGTTTGTCGTGTGCAGTGGAAAGTCGGTTTTACCGCAACTTCTTTTAGTGGTAAAACGCCCTTTATCGCATTTTAATTTTACAGTATGACAATACAGCATTTTTTACTGCATTTTACAGCATTTTTTACCAGATATTTTTTTTACCATTTACTATTGAATTTAATAAATTTCAAACAAGTGGCGAGATCATGTACAACAGTATTTTTATTATTCATTGTTGTTATATTCAATGGTTTACAGTCATCTTTTAATCATCTGTTTTAAATACATTTTATGATACAATATGTAAAAAAAAAATTCTGAAACAGTAGCAGTACTTAATTACATTGATAACAGTAGAATACCGCAAATTCCTAATATGCAGTAAGTTACTGTAAAAAAAATTTAATTACCCACAATGCAATGCATATTACAGTAGTGAACTGTTAAAAATGTATGTGGTAAATTTACTGGGCATTTTTGCAGTAAATAACTCCACTGAGTCCACTGAGGGTTACCTCTTCAATACTACCTTAATAACTATTAATAAGCAGCAAGTTATGAGTTTATTGAGGGAAAAGTCATAGTTCATTGTTTAATTATAGCAAGAAAAGCGTGACTAATTTACTAAGATCAGATCTTCAATAAATTCACATAAATTTAAGGAAAGTATTATGCTATTTGTCATCCAATAACAGGGCTGAATACCTGAGCTTTACAAATGCAGTCAACTCTACAGTTACAATGTATGCAAGTTAGAAAAAAGAAAAATCTGTCTCCATGTTTGCAGAATTCGACACACCGGGCACACTATAAGCATACTCTAGTGTACACGTAACAATCTGAGTATGCTTAGGGCTTAATTCCTGGAAATTGCCCATTCACCGTCTGTCTGTTTCTCTACCTGAGCCAGTGATCTGTGTCAGCACATTCTTCACTCCTCAAGCCTTTCCTTTCCTCATCTCTCGTCTTTCTCTGTTTTCCTCAGTCTAAACACTTAGACGAGGTCATGGAGAAACAGGAATCTAGAAACATTGGGAAGTTTTAGTAAGCCATATTTATACACAGTGCATTCCTTCAGATTAATGCCATGTTGAAGCAAATGTTTCATCATATTAGAGGCATTTTTAATTCTGTCAACAAAAATAACAAGGGTAAAAAAATGTTATTGACATGGAACATGATTCAAACTTGACAGGTACTCTATGCTAGTAACGTGCCTGAGAACTATGAATGCTCACACATATTATTGCTGACAAAAGACAAGACTAAAATGTAGTCAAAAAGTTAAAAACTAACCAATATATATATATATATATATATATATATATACTCTACTGTATTGTCATTCATTCATTCATTTTCTTTTCGGCTTAGTCCCTTTATTAATCCGGGGTCGCCACAGCGGAATGAACCGCCAACTTATCCATCATATGTTTTAAGCAGCGGATGCCCTTCCAGCCGCAACCCATCTCTGGGAAGCATCCATACACACTCATTCACACTCATACACTACGGACAATTTAGTCTACCCAATTCACCTGTACCGCATGTCTTTGGACTGTGTGGGAAACCGGAGCACCCGGAGAAATCCCACGCGAACATGGGGAGGACATGCAAACTCCACACAGAAATGCCGACTGACCCAGCTGAGGCTCGAACCAGCGACCTTCTTGTTGTGAGGTGATTGTGCTACCCACTGCACCACCGTACAGCCTTCTAAAGCTTTGGTTATGCGCTTTTGCATTACCTTTTTATTTAAGCCTACTCTTGCTGACAGAGGGTGGGAGAAACATGAAATAACTCATTCTTGAATCTAATCGACTCAGACCGCTTTGCATTTACTCGGAGAGGTCGAAAAGACTGCTGTAAACTGGCTGCAAAATTGATGTACACCATTAGTAACTACATGTTTTAATCTTGCAATTATTATCATTTTTTTTAGATAATGTTTATTTTTATTCCTTTTTCTGTCATTTATTTCTCATTTGCTGTATATTTTCTTAATTTTATGATGTCAATATATTACATATTTTATACATATCTAAAATGCTTTGGCTTGAAACAAAGAGAAGCAGATTTGACCTGTCAGTGGGTGCACGTGGCTCTGAATAGTATAAAAGAGAACTAGTGGATTTCTTTATTATTCTAACAGCCTTTTTTATTTTAACCCATTGAAAAGAAACAGTTTATAACAGTGTCATACTAAATAAAGTTATTCTAAAAAATGCTATGTTTTGTTTGTCGCATATAATTAACTATTTATGTGATGTGGGTAAATGATGTGTTTCAATCCGGCTACCACCACAAGTATATTTCAAACCTGTGGCAAGCACTGCATTGCATTTTACAAAATCCCATATTTCAGAAATGGGGTTGTAGTTTTATCTTCAAGCACATTGTTTTCTTATTTGACTGTGTTTCATCTTTAAAGTGCAAAACTGCAGAACGTGGAATAATTTACAAGATCTTTGACCCGAGCTGCTCAGTAGAGCGTCTGTCTCCATTGCCTTCAGAGCTGTGTGCTTTATGGAGTGTGTGAGCTCAAGTTAGTCAAGTCTTATTTATGTTTGCCTTTGGGTGTGTCCATAATCTGCATTTCCACTACCAGCAGAGAGAGAGTGTGTGTGTGTGTGTGTGTGTGGGGGGGGGGGGGGGGGGGTTGTTTTGACTGCTACCCACCATAGTCTACAGCTCTTAGAGGTGCTCTGAAGTGGGTGAAAGGTTAAACAATTGCACACTCACAAAATCTTGGAATGGCGTACACATTTCTAGCTTATCATTATAGAGCTTAACACCTCAGTGATGTATTTATAGAAGAAATAGCTACATGTAATCCAGTCGAGGCTCATTTGGCAGAGGCTCATAACATGGTTTAGGGCAGCTGAGTTTGCTTCAGGGCGTTTTTAGAAATTAACATGTCTTTGGGTTTGGCATTTTTGTTACACAAGAATTATTATTATTATTTTTTAAATAAATGAAGAGTTCAGATGCAAAACCCTCTAAATCCATCAGACCTCTTTTCTTGTATATGAGCATTTTTTATCAGGCTCCTCTGATTAGGTTCAGAAGTTTTATTTTATAGGTAATGGTAAGGTTATTAGCTGGTAAATAAAATAACTTTTTTCAAAAATGACACTTTAGACAATTCTTTGGTTTTTAGCAAGGTAGACTTTTTGCGTTAAAACCTGCAAAATCCACCTCTGCTTTTTTTGCAAAAACCTCTAAATCCACCTATTGGAACAAGACTGTAATTAGTTGAAACTAATCACTAAAGATTGATTGATTGATTGATTGATTGATTGATTGATTTTATTTGACAATTTTAACAAAAAAATACTAACAAGTCCAGTTAGACTAATTTATACATATTTTAAAAAGTGTCGAGGATAAAATACTCAAAAAACCCACTGGCTTATTTCTATTGTGGTCCTCGATATTCTTAAAAATGAATGAGCAAATCATAAATAGAGTGCAAACATCATCAGCTCAGCAACTCTGCAAAACAAAATCCTCAACTTCAACCGTTAAGCAACCACTTTTTAATTTCCCTTCTATAAACACTCTTAATTTGAATCTCTTTAAAAATCGTACGTAAAACATTCCAAGCAACAGAGCTAGTACACAAAAAAGAATTTCTGCCTGATTCACTCTTAAATCTATAAGGATAAATCTCCCTGTTACTCGCTCTTGTAGAATGACAGTGTACCTCACTAACTAAAACATAATAATTAAGAAATTATTTTGGGACCATTTTTTTTTTAAATCTTAAACATCATCACAAATTTTTTTATCAACTTAAAAAAAAACTTTGACTATAATGTTCATTATTTAAATGTGTCAGTGGAGGTACTTTCATAACAATTCTACACAACTTATTTTGGGCCGTCTGCAATTTTTTATTTTATTAGAACAACCGCTCTACCAAAAAGCTGCAGCATAGTCAAAGCATGGCTGCACTAATGCACTAGCTAATATTTTTAAAGTTTGGGTATCTAGGAGCTCTGCCTGTCTTGCTAAAAACTTAATATTAGAACAAAATTTTGAATGGACTATAACAGCCATCTTTTCACCTGTCAAATTACTATCTAAAATACAACCTAAATATTTAACTTCATGTTTTGCAGTAATAACTTGAGGAACTGCACTTGAATATCTAACCCTGTTGCTCTACTATTTTTAAGTGTTATTAATTAAAGATGCAATTAGAAATTATTTTACCAAACATAAAACACATTACACAAACCTCCTAAAATTAAAAATAAATACATCTATCAAGTAAGTGGCGGTTCATTCCGCTGTGGTAACCCTTGATAAACCAGGGACTAAGCAGAAGGAAAATGAATGAATGAAGTCTGTCAAGTAAGTGCATTATGTCAATAACATTAAAAATGACATGAATAAAATCTTAAAAATCTGTTGTCATTTCTAATTTCTAGCAATGTAAACATTGCGAACTAAGCTTGTTAGATTCAAATAATGTAGTGTAAAAACATTGTGAAACACTGAGACAATATCCGGGCATTGTCCATTTATATAAAAAGCTTATCAGATGTATAGGTGTTATGAAGTAATATAAATGATGTATAGTTTTATACATTATATTTATCTTTTAAAAAATAGCTTATATTACTGTAGCAAATAAATCACAAGGTGGGCCACTGTGCAAAAATACGATGTCTCACAGACACTTTTAGAAGCTGCCATTCATTTATTCTCACCATACTCACGGTCTCTGTCTCTTTTTCGTCTCTTGTTTATCCTCAGCATCCATGTGGGATAAAAGAACGGCATCTTAACTTGGTCTTTTGTGAAACGCAGTTGCCGTTTAATGTATAGTAAATTAGACTCCTTCAAAGTAGCGTCGCTGTGCAAAAAAACGTTATGAATGCATGTTACACTCCCAACTGTACAATGCGTTTTCTTTTTCTTATAATGCAGAATTTTGAGGTAAGGGACGTTTTCATTTGCCATTCATTGACAGTCATCCGCTCGCTACATTAAAACATATGATTCGATTCACGCCTTCCGATTGGTTCTCTGGAGATAGCGTTTTTTTCTGTTAAAGGCAAGTGGCGTTTAGACGCTTTTGCAAACAAACTGTTATTTCTGAATTTGCTGACGCTGCGATTTAGATGATTTGAATCAAAAAGGGGATCGGTCGGTTGGTAAGTCAGTCAGTCAGTCAACAGTGGCCTCTGGTGAATTTATGTGAGAACAGCAGGCATGAATGGCACTTATGGGAGAATTTTGAAATAAAAAAAAACGTACAGCAGCCTCTGGCAGATTTGCGAAGACAAAAACTACAAAAAACGTAGCTCCTGGGACATATTTTGCACTCTTCAGAAATGTATATAGGGGTACGTAATCAGAATGCGCCTGGGTTTGAATTGTTTTAGTTTTATGTTTTTTGTTTTAGTTCAAGAGAACAATCCTGTTTTGAAATTCTTGTAAAAAGCACATAAGTCATATGAATCTTTATTTATAAGAGTATAATGAGGCTTTTTAAAAATCTTTTTTGAAGGCAGAATTTTGCAATATCGACCACAAATCTAGCATTTTTGGCATATTTCAAAACAATTATAAACAACATTTTACTGAGTGTGTTTTCATGCTGGTGGACCTATTGGATTAATAAATATGACACCAAAGCAAGTCATAATGAGCCATTCATTCATTCATTCATTCATTTAGACAATTTATTTAAAATGGCTTCATTTAGCAATGAAGCAAGTGATTGTCTCTTAAGGCCCGTGCACACGAGACGTTTTTTTCTTGCGTTTTCCGTCGACGATTAACGTGACTAAATAAAGGGAGTCAATGTGATCGTGCACACCAACGCGCAAAACGGCAGGCGCAAAAGCTTCATTTAAAAAAAAAAAACGCCTCATGCTCGTTTTTTTTGTTTTGACGCGCAGCAAAATGTTCTCCACCAATCAGATTGGCACTTTTGTTCACGTGCACGGAGCTGCTGAAGTTACAGTAAACAGCACTTGGAGGCGCTCAAGTGCAACACTGTCAATGCGAGAGCACATTGAAGAAGATGCCCAGAGGCAATATGAACGTGGAGCTGCATATTGCACTGGTAAACAATAAACATTTCTTCATCGCTAGAGCTGAAGCTGCTAATAGAACCATCCATAACAACAAGCGTGTCAACTTTGTCTTCTTTCTCTGTGTTACAAGCGGGTGTCAAAAGCTTAAAGTTGTTTAGCGCTATCTAACATCAAGGAGTGATTTTGCATACTCTTCTGCTCGACGCCTGTGAAAATCGCTTGGGTTTGAATCCGGAAAAACGTCTTGGAAAACGCTGACGATAAATGCAAACGAAAAGCGTCCCGGTGTGTACAAGCCTTAAAGGGCACCTATGGTGAAAAATCTACTTTTCAAGCTGTTTGGACAGACATATGTGTATGGATGGTGTACAGACCATCATATTGGGGTGATATAAACACACCCAGTGTTTTTTTTAATGTAACAACATAAAAACGGTGGACCAATTGGATCGGTTTTCAGACCGACCACAACTTGATGTAGGAGCGCGGTCCCCCCGCCCACCGAATTGATTGACAACTGCGTATTTGCGTAACAACTGCGTAACTGCGTAACATGTCTCCGTAGTAACGTGTATAATCATATCAATCAGACACAGGACCAGGACTTGCGCACACTAACCAACAGTAAATAAAAGTCTGTTCAGTTTGGGATCATCAATTATCATCAAATGTGATCAAGAGTGAGTTTTACAAGTTTAAAATGTTTTAAAACAGTGCATGTGTTTAATGAATTACAGCGATTTACTTCAGATTTACTTCATCAACACAGCCGCGTGTCAGAACAATTATAAAAGACGCTTCAATCCCAGTTTGTGGGCGTTAAATCAGGTTAGTTTTGTACATTACCATAACAGATATCCATACAGCAGTGGATGTTAACCTGTATCCTGTCACATTTGCGTGCAAAAACAGTGCAAAGCTAAATGCGCCTGTCAGCGCTGTGTGTGTGTGTGTGTGTGTGTGTATTTGTGTGTGTGCGTGAACTTTGTAACAACATTGTGTGTGACTCATCCTTGCAACTCCACAACATGCATCAAATACTCATTGGTAAAGTTCTTACTGTAGTTTTTCCTCACAAACGTTACATGAGATCTTATTCCTTCGTGTTTGTCTGTTGCCGAGGGAGCCGCTGCCAGGCACGTGGAAACGGTGGGCGTGAAGGACTAGCCTTAAAGGCGCAGTACACAAAAAACGCTAGCTGATGCTAAATGCTACAAAATAGAAACTTATGACAGGTATAATAAAAAATCTGATGGGTGTTTTGAGATGAAACTTTACAGACACATTCTGGAAACACAAAAGACTTATATTAAATCTGGAAAAGGGGTAACCTAGGTGCCCTTTAAGGCCCTGTTTACACTAATACGTTTAAGTTTTAAAACGGCGTTTTAGAAAGAAAATGATCCTCGTCCACATTGGAGTTTCACCTAGCATTTCTGAACAGCTCTACGTCCACACTTACACCGCTGAAAACGCACATCACATGACCACACACTCTCTGGCATGTGCTGCAGCGTATGCACATGTCTGAGCTCCAGGCAGTCAGTGGGTGCTTTGAGCACACCTCCCCAGATGAGAGCAGTGCACGTCGGACATTTCATCTCACTATAGTTGTTAAATGTGATATTTAATTCATCTTGTCTATATCTAACGACTCTTTGGTCTTTTGAATCTATTACTTGTCCTCAGGTAATGCTTAGCGCAAAGATAAGTTAATATTTTATACAACCACGTACACTGCTTCTGCATATTGACTGATTGCTTGCCTTTATTTCCTATATTGTATGATTTTTATAATGATCATTATTAATTATTAAAACTGATATTCAGCAAAAGAGACAGGCTGTGTTTCATATTTTTTACTAAAAGTGTAAGGATGCAGTTATGTTATAGGCTCCGTTTAGTTAGTCTTGAAGGGGGCGGGGCATGTCAGATACTAGAGAGCATTTGATTGGTTATGATTTAATGAGAAACTAGTAAGGTGACATGAATAAAACCTTTGGTCCATTTGGGTGTAAGTGACAAACTACAAGCTTTACATGTTTATATCAGTTTTATATCTTCTAAATGTGAATTTTGTCACTGTGTTGGAGCACACTAGCTAATAGATATCTTAAAAATGAATAATAGCAATACTAACATCTAAAAAGTTTTTGTTTAATTTCATGGGACTTTTAAAGTAAATAATTGAATCCTTGGGTCACTCAGTTTAATCAAAAATGGTTAAAAAATCACAGTTGTGTTGTCCCGAGATGCACAACATTTTCAATTAATAATTTAAAGGTGCAGTATGTAAGTTTGACACCCAGTGGTTGAACTAGGTATTGCACTCCTGGATCAAAACAAACACACGCGCGGGATGCCAGATTGAGTACAGAAGCAAGTGATGTAAACTGTGTTCTAAATAAAAGCAACGGCATGCAATAGAGGGAATAGTTTCCATATTAAAAGGAGTTTTGGTTCTAACCAACACCTGGAATTTATATATCAGAAATAGCTTCTATTTCTCACAGCTGAACAACAGAAACCTATGACGATGATCACCTCAGGTAAACCTTGTGTACTTTATTTAGTGCTAAATGCTAACAATGTGAGTTTGAATGCCATTTTACATGACATGTATTGCCAAATACTGAAAGCAGCAGCAGATAGTTCACCTCAGATCTTGAAAATACAATAAACTGTTTTGAAATTGAACTTTAGAGCTAAACACATATGAGTGATTCAGCATCTACATTTAATGATGTTAAAGAGGGTTAATATGTATTAAACAGATTATAAACCTTAACGTTTCATGAGTGAGTGCATATTCTGTGCTTCTGAATGGCTGTATTTAAATTTCTGTCATTTTTCGTCTTGTGCAAACAGCCAAATTGCTCATCACTGGGTATCTCGTCACAAAGCGTGTTGTTAGGACACACGGTTACAATGTAACCTGCTCACCTAATGTTTACGTTCAAAATATTTATATCATTTGCTAATTAATAACCTCATGTGGAACTGAATCTGTCTCATTTTGACATCTGATACTGTCCACTGACACATTTCGGTCACGGACACATGCTTTCAGAGCCTCTCTGAATGAATGAATGAATGAATGAATGAATGAAATACACTGTTTTCCAACAAGACAACCCGAGGTGCTGAAATATAATTGGCTAAACTGGCATTGTACGGGTTAAATTTACCTAAACAAAGACAGCGTTCCGGCATGGAAAAAACATTTTCAAAACAGAATATCTGACTTCAGCATTGTTTTTCAGTTAGACAAGTATGTTCACTTAGATTGTTTCTTAAATATCTGCACACATATTATGGTATTTTTATGCTTTAGAAGAGTCAAAAACTTACATACAGCACCTTTAATGTTTTTGGTTGAACAATAAGTTTAATGCACAGTAAGATTCTAATATGCTCTGCAGGCTTTGGCTGATTGGCTGCAAATTTAACTTTGTTTAAACCATATCTTTACAGTCGCATCTCCCTTGTAACAACTTCATACCACAGTGACATGTTATACAAAGCTGAAACGCTCTTCAGTAAAGATCACCTTTGAGTGGAAGATTTCCTTTCATGGAGAGTTGCTTACAGTCTTTCTTCCTTGGAGGCCCTATCTTTGCTTATCTTTTGTCATTTCTCATACATGGTAACAGCTGTGTGAGAAGGGCTAAGGGCCCTCAAGCCCTCTTCTACCTCAGTTTCTCTTTTTCCCCAATAATCCAGCGAGCTCCCAGACTGGCCTATTTTAGTCAGCTGCCAATGGGAGTTCATCCCTCAGGAGTTTTGCTTTGGACTGTATGTGTGTTCACGTGTGTGTGTGTGTGTGTGTGTGTGTGTGTGTGTGTGTGTGTGTGTGTGTGCATGTGCGTGTGCGTGCGTGTATGTGTATGTGTGTGTGTGTGTGTGTGTGTGTGTGTGCGTGTGCGTGTGCGTGTGTGTGTGTGTGTGTGTGTGTGTATTCATGTGGTGTGAACCGAGAGCTTCTAACCTCTCCTCTGCTGTTCTGATCTGCAGTAAATGCGGGACACTTCCTCCAGAGAGCTGCTTCTTCAGTCTCATCTGCAGCACTGGATCCTTTATGGGTGAGTTTACAAATGAGTGCATCACACACTTCTACAGCCATTCATAAGATTGGGGACAGTACGAGTTTTAAAAGAATGGCTAATATTGTGAAATTTTCTTTTAATTCAAAGCAAATGTTTTCTTTTTCAATTCATTTTAAATGGTACTTCATTGCTGCATTACATTAAGCTTTAGTTGGGATCCTTCAAAATGATTTGAATAGCAGCCCATATAACCATTTGCAGGAAAGTTATGAAATTTGGCACATGGGTAGAGGACATTGGATTCATCAAATGGACCAAATTTGGACCCTGTAAGCCAAACTCTCTAGTGCCACCACTTGTCCAAAGTTGCAATTTTTAAATGGTTATAACTTTTGATCCGTAGGTGGCAAATTCCAAATTCTTTTTTTCTTTGATTCATTGGTTTATGCAAATTTGCAAATTGAAATTTTAAAATCGGAAGGTTTAGTTTTTTTTCAAAAATTATGAGTTTGTAAAACATACTTTTTCGAACTCATCCTAGATGGTTAAGTCAATTGTCACCAAAATTGAACCAGATCATCTTCAGACCATGCTGACAAAAAGTTATCAAAAGAAAGTTGATTAGTGAAACGGTTGTAAAATTGCACACAAACAAATTGTTCGAAGTTGTCGTAATATTGATAATTAGGCCATATCTTGCCAACACTTTGGGTTATTCTCAAAGCGAAACTTACTTTGTGTTATGACAACTTTGGTCTGAGGTTGCCTGCACAGTTTGGGGCGAAGCGCCACTTAGTAGTTAGAAGATATGAGAAATGGCTATTTTTGCAAATATTTCGTGAGCCCTTGGGCTAAAATTCACAAAATTGGACATTCTGAGTCAATTGATATCCAATTTTCCCATATTCGCCATTTTGGGTGTCAGCCAGTTTGAATTTTGGCCAAAAACGCCATATTTTATCAATGCAGTTTCTGCATTGATAAAATATTTTGGTATTGCCACCAAAATTGGTATACATGTTTAACTCCATACTCTGAAAGTGCTCAAAAAATTTAGACCAGCGCCACCTTGTGGTCAAAATTTATAAAGAATTTTTGAAAAATGCTAATAACTTCTGCTGCATTAACCTCATTGTCACGTGACTGGCCTTGATAGATTCCTTGGAAGGTCGTGCACACATTGATACAAAATTTTCCATAATTTGACCAACTTCGTGTCTGCCATTGTTATGCAAATAGAAACACTACTTTTTCAAACTCCTCGTAGACCGTTGGTCCAATTTTCATCAAATTTGACTCAGATCATCTTCAGACCATGCTGACAATAAGTTATCAAATTTGTATCTCTGCAATGCTTTAACATATTGACACCAACTTTTAGGTGTGTCATTGCCACATCACAATCATCACAAAACCCTAACAAACCATAAAAATTTGGTGACAGTGCCACTTATGGGTCAAGAGTTATAAACCATTCATTATTCATAAATAACGAAACTTACATATTTGGTAATAACATTTGACTGCAAATTATTCCTTAGGTGATGCTGAAAACATAGATACCCCATATGCCATAATTGCCAAAACTTTCTGTCCGCCATCTTAAATTTGTTTAAAAATGCACTCCTAGTCCATTGGTCCAATTTTCACCAAATATGACTCATGTGAAGAAAAAGATATCAATTTTGTGTTGATAGGCAATACGGTTGTTGTTTACTGCACCGACAAATGGGTTGGTACAAAGCCAAACTGCATCTGAGGCTGTAACAGTGCAACGCTTAAACATATTGACACAAAACTTAACGGGTGTCATTGTCACCTCACACTGACCACGTCACATAAATTTGGTAACAGCGCCACCTACTGGTCAAAAGTTATAAATAAGTAAATTATTCAAATTCTTATGTTTTTGCTTGCATTTCCAGTTAAGTGAACTTCAAATGTATTCAGAACTCATTATTTCACTTGATCTGGTTCTCTATAGAGCTTGCTGCTCATGGCCTCTGGACTGCTTTTCATGGTGCCTCTGCATTGCTTGGCCCCGCAATTGCTGCTTGCAGCTATATTTATTATTATTATTATTATTATTATTATTATTATTATTATTATTATTATTATTATTATTATTATCATCATCGTCATCAATGTGTATCATATTTTTGGAGATAATGCTACCTTTTTCAGGGTTTGTTACGTACAGTATAATGTTAACAGTTGTTATTACATTTAGATTTTAAAAATATGAAAATATATTTTTGTAGATTTCAACAAGTACAGATAAAAATCTGTATATTGTGTATTTTTTAGTTAACATTTTCTTTGTGTATAAAATCACTTTGCATTTAATTTTGCATTGTAGCACATTTTTTACGCAATTTAAATTCTGACAAAATCTAGAGAAAACTTTTAAAAAGTATATAAAATGTCTAAGGCACTCGAAAAGTAAGTAAAAAGGTTACAAATCCTTTATTAACATGACATTTGCTTAAAAAAACACAAAAAAAAACAGCACTATTGTGCACTCAACTTACGCGTTTCGACCAAACTTGCCTTAATCAGAGTGACAATATTCTGGTGTGTCTGGAGTTCATTTGAACACTCAGGGCACTATCGTACACCTGGCACAATAAGGTGCAAGACGTGAATGAATTGTTGCTATTTTCATACTAGCGCAACCCTAATTTTTACATTTTGCGCCATGTTGTTTAAATAGCAAATCCATTTGTGCCACTTTGTGGAATCATGGGTGTGCTTGCCTAAAAAGGAGGTGTGTTAGGGTGCATTGTTGGCGTGTTGCTATTTTGAGGAACTGAAATAGACTGCCCCATTGACCAACTAAAAGCTGATCTAAAGTCCAGCGCAGAGCGTGTTAGTTATGCGCCTATGCGGGTTCAGTTGCTTACACATTGCTTAATACACACAGGGTATACAGCAATACACAAATATCTTTACATATGAAACAATTATAATAAAAGGTTACAAAAATATTATTTTCTACATAAATATAAAAACCACTACCTCCAAGGTGGCTTTTTTTCAGTGTATTTATAACAATTTGCATTTGTATGACATTATTATTATTCGTGGTAATATTTATTATATGCATATTTATAATTGTTTTAATAAAAACAAGTTTAGATTTGTCCACCTGTCGGGTTTTGGAGATGTATGCATCACCATATGGGGCATAAGAATAGGACATATATAACTCAGTTTTTGACCACACGTCATTATTATGGTTTGTTTATTCATTTGCTGGAAATTAGAACTGAATTTAGAAATAGTTTTGAAACAAATCTTTGCGCTTAACAAACTAAATTAAATATGGATGTTTTCAGTGGAGTGTGTACAACACAGTTTTCTTACTTCACGAGACTTAAGGAGTAGAGAGTAAAATTAAAGAGAAAGTAAAGAGGCCGAATGGAGGAGGCTTGTTTTTTTTCCTCATGCAACAGATAGTTTGTTTAACTGTTTTCCTGCTAGTGAAGCATTCAGTTTTTCCACTTACAATATCCACCATGTAAATAGCAAATGTGCCATGGCATAATGCAAATGGGAGATGAGACTCTGACTCTTGTTTTTAATGCAAATTATGCTCAAAACACACCCATAACTCATTAAGAGAATAAGCACAACACTGTTAGACCATGCGCCAGGACGCAGTGCATATTTTTCAGTCCTTAAACTAGCAAAAGTGAATTTTGGACATGCCCTTAATGCTTTTGCACCATGCACTTTAGACTTTGTGCCTAGATCATTAAAATAGAGCCCTAAGTGACAGTGCCACATGACGCAATTAAATATCTAAACTATTCAGAAAAGTCTATATTCCACACAATACAGTCAACTCAACAGTAATGATCAATACAGTAATGGGAGAAAGAAAAGAGGGGGGGGGGGGTGTTTATCCTTATGAATCTCTTATCCAAAGAGCACCAGCACAATAATTACCCCTGAAGCACTTTTTGTTTGATTTTAGTGAGACAACGTTATTCATTAATGCCAAATAGTCACCATATTTACAGTTTTCAAGTAAATAAACTTGTATAAGTTTATAGTTTTCTAAGCTTGTATAGGAGAAAATGTTGTAAAACTTGCAAACTGCAGTCTTCACCTTTATGTGTCCACCATTTACATTATTCCTGAACTTTATTTTGATATTGGTGTTTCGGATCAATCTCTGGTTCACTTCCCAGTAAATGATTCCCATCTGCAGCACAATGATTCACTGTCTGGGCCACAATCAGCTCAGGAAACCGCAGGCTTAGTGTGTTTGTGTATGTAATCTCAGCGCCACTGGTTGATGGACTATACAAGGCCAACTGTCTTAACCGATGTCTTTATGTTTACCCATGTCAGATTTTTAGAGGAAAACATTACCATCTAAAAGTGGACTATACACGCACTGCTCATTCTCTCACAAAAGCAGCTCTTTGAAAGTCACGTTGTTATTTCACAACTCAAAAGTTGAGTGCATTCAGGCATTTATAAAAAACTGATCAGCCACTGCACATAGCAACTGTTGTCGTCAGATACCAAGAGAGTTACCGTTCAGGATGGATGAATCATCTCCATAAATGATCTGAATTCAATTTGAATCATGTCACAATGACCAGAGGGCTATTTCCAAACAGATAAACAAGAACAGAAATCCCCTAAAAATACCAAATGATAATAGCTAACATATTCATATTTGAACTATATCAGATTAGGGCTGCATGATATGGCAAAAAAAAAAACTATGGGCATTGTCATATTTAGATGTTTTGGAATATATATTGTGATATAAATACAATTTCAGCATATGACTTGAATAGCTTTATTTGAAAAAATATATATAATTTTAGATTGATTGGGATGGTTTTTGTAGGGCAGTGTATCTGCATAAAGTATAATAAACTAATTACAAGCATAGATAAATACAATAGAGCAAAAATGCGAATGAAGAAGTCTAACATTATTCAGGTACTGAAATAATATAATCAAATGTAAAATAACGTTGTATGGTCTTCAATGTGAACATAAAAATTAAATACAATATACAGTTTATCGGGAGTCACAGTGATGCAGTGGGTAGCTCGCTGGTTCGAGCCTCGGCTGGGCCAGTTGGCATTTCTATGTGGAGTTTGCATGTTTTCCCTGTGTTGGCGTGGGTTTCCTCCGGGTGGTCCGGATTCCCCCACAGTCCAAAGACATGTGGTACAGATAAAATGGGGAGGCTAAATTTTTCGTAGTGTACAGTATGTATGTGAATGGGAGTTTCCCAATGACTGTAAAAAAATATGGATGACGTGACAGTAGGCATGGGACATTAACCGTTTTCAAGGTATACCGCGGTTTGGAAAAGTCAAGGTTTTAAAACAGTCAAAATTTTCTGCAATACCGTTCCTAAGGTATATGTGTACAATTTTTTATAGGCTTTTTTTGTTAGTTTTTATTTTTTAGGACAAAAGATGGCCAAAGATGCCATTTTAAATTGTAAAAAAATCTGTTTTTGAAAGAAATGAAGACAGCAGAAGTCAATAATTCATTTAACCTGACATGTTTACTGTTCCAAAATATTTTAAATGTTTCTCAAAATAAAATATTTTGTGTTCAAAAGGTAAAAAAGTTGTAGTTTTTTACCCAGACATTTAAAAAGAATATATTTTAGAGCAGTAATCATAATACCGTGAATCCGTGATATTTTTATCCAAGGTTATCATACCGTCAGAATCTTATACCCGCCCATGTCTACGCGACAGTGCCTTTTCCCATTGAATGATTTGAAGGCAAAACGCCTTGTGACGGGCAAAAACTGTCGCAAAACACTGCTGAAATTGGAGCCTGGGCATGTGCAGAAGGACTACCTGATGGAGCCAGAGGCAGAGCCACGGAATCCAGCTTCCAACCAAACGCTTGTACGTCAAATCAACCACGCCCCCTGAACTTCTCACTTGACCGCCGGTGTCTGCACTATAACAAAAGCTCGCCAATATTAGCACTTACGTTTAAAAATACGTAATAATATACGATTTAAAAACTGTATGATGTAAGCTGTTATAATTAAATAAAAGCAACACATGTTGGACTGCAGAAATAAACGATCTTTCATACACTCTAGCCTGAGTTAGACTCAGCTATGAGCACAAAAAATATTTCTCTTATAACAGTGTTGTTGGTATTTGTTATCTTCACAGGGGTCGAAATAACACTTAGAAAATATGAACAATAACATATAAACAACACATACATTTTAGAAATGTTTTTATTTTTAATCAACAATCAAAAGGGCCCAAAATATACACTCCATCGATAACGATTTACCATGCGGGAAACATCGTGCGTTTAAAAAATTAATTCAGCAAGATTTCTAAATATCAACAGGATATTTACACGTGCCATCCCTGCACTATATAAATTAATCCTTGTCAATTTGTACAATAAACTTTGCAGTGTTAATACATCAACTAATGTTTGTCAGCTGCTGCAACATCACTTGTATATTTTTTATGATTTTTTGCCTCCGTTTTCATTTGCTTTATTTGATGCCTTAATATCTGGCAAAGAAGAATTTACATTTATTTGAATGTTTATTAGGTGTTTTCAAATAAAAAGCCAACGGTAAATGATGTATATAAATAATATATACCATTTACAGTTCAACTTGTTATTTAAGATTCTATTTCTAGAACAGTAAGATTTTATAACAGCAAACTCAGTAAATTAACTCAACAACATGCTGAAACTCTAAATGTCAGAGACATCCTCTAAATCAAGTTCAAATAACGTTACAGGAGATCAATTTGGAGATAGGCTAACATTAGTTTTGTCTTCCTAATTATTATTATTGCAGACCCACAAAGAGAATTACTGCTAGATAGCGATCACCTGTAATTTCCCTGTCATGGCTAGTATAGGCGTGTATCAACAAACTAATAACCTGACCTTACTGAATAAACAGTGTTCCACCAGATCCTGTGGGTCATAAAGTATAGTTTACTGCTGATCAACTCATTTTATCATGGTAAAATAACACAGAAATGGAATAATAACACTTCAATCACCTACCGAAGCTCTGACGGTGTGCTTTGAGAATCTGTTGATCATAACTGTCAATCACGATGACACACCCAGCATTAAATTACTGCTAAAAGCATACTGTTTACAAAAAGGAAGATCTGCACCTACATCAGCATGATAACCAGTGCCTAATTGACCAGAACCATCTTTCAGGACATTTTATTGCAAGTGTAATTTATTTATTTTTTTTGGGCTTAAGTCTTGTTCATTAACATAGAGGAGGCGGGCTTTATGACTTGTACTGCAGCCAGCCCCCAGGGAGCGATCTAACGGTCGAGACCTTCACTCAAACGCAGGCGTGTGGCACACTTGGTGTTTCCCAGTGGTGGGTTGCAGCTGGAAGGGCATCCGCTGCGTAAAACATATGCTGGATAAGTTGGTGGTTCATTCCGCTATGGCGACCCCAGATTAATAAAGGAACGAAGCTGAAAAGTAAATGAATGAATGATACAGTTAATCTTTGTTAATTCCCAGTGCCGGAGTGCTTTAAACTTTCTTAAAATGCTCATGCAGTGACAGGTCTTTAAAACACATGCAAATGATAAACTTTCACACTGTTATAGTTAAACTCTGCAATGACTATACAAATGTCATGTGTCCTGAACTGTGGAGGCTGATCAAATATAATCCTGACACAACATTGCAAATCTTGCGATGTGTCTATTGCAGATTCATAGACATTGATGCTGAAACGATAAATTGTGCAGCTCTATATCACATTATAAAAACCTTATTTAAAAAAGAACTGTTATGTTATTCCAGCTAGGACCGTGCAATATGACAGTGTACATTCACCAGCCACTTTATTAGATACACCTACTAGTACCGGGTTGGATCCCCTTTTGCCTTCAGAACTGCCTTAATCTTTCGTGGCATACATTCAACAAGGTAATGGAAATATTCCTTAGATATTTGGTCCATATTGACATGATAGCATCACGCAGTTGCTGCAGATTTGTCGGCTGCATATCCATAATGCGAATATCCTGTTGCATCACATCCCAAAGGTGCTCTATTAGATTGATACCTGGTGACTGTGGAGGCCATTTGAGTACAGTGAACTCATTGTCATGTTCAAGAAACCAGTCTGAGATGATTTGCGCTTTATGACATGGCGCGTTATCCTGCTTGAAGTAGCCATCAGAAGATGGGTACACTGAGGTCATAAAGAGATGGACATGGTCAGCAACAATACTCAGGTAGGCTGTGGCACTGACACAATGTTCAATTGGTACTAATGTGCCCAAAGTGTGCTAAGAAAGAGTTGCTGCCATGTGATTGGCTGATTTGAAATTTACTTTAACAAGCAGTTGGACAGGTGTACCTAAAAAAGTGGCCGGTAAGTGTGTGTGTGTATATATATATATATATATATGGGCAAAATAAAAAGGCTGTCATTTCAAATTCATATTATGCTATACTGTTTATATTGTGGTGTTGTAAAATACTTTGTTGGTATGGTGGTACTTTTTCATAATTTATATGAGCGCAAAATTACATGCCATTATGGGGATTCAGATAGAAACATGTATAACAGCATTGTGAGAAAGTTGAAAGCACAATGTTTACATATTGTATTTTATTTAGCGATAGTATATGTCGGGCCTTTAATCATTAGCTTTTGAAAACTGTTTTATATATTTTTTAATATTTATTTTATAGTTTTACCCTCTTAATCAAATATTTGCCCTGAAGTTCTAAGTAAAATGTGAAATGTGATCACATTCAAGTATATACTTTCAAAAGTTCACACTTAGCTGATGATTGATTATAAAGCAAGTTTTGGCATGCTGTCCCGGGAGAGAGCCCTGAGCTCAAAAGGTCCTTTAGCCCTGGGCTCCCTTCCGTGTTCGGGGGCGAGAGGGGAGCTTTGAGCTCAGGTAGATCTTGAGAACTCCCCCTTTTTTTTTTTTTTGAAAACAGCTGATGACAGAAAATGATTGCTATGAAGAGATATGCTGCTGGATGAGAGTTTGACTGTAGTGCTAAACTTAGATTGATCAATTAACTTGTAGTGCATGTTTTCGGAATGTGAGAGGAAACCGGAGAACCCGGGGGAAACCCACGCAAGCACGGGAAGAACATGCTAACTTCACACAGAAATGACAGCCGGCCTGTTAAAGGACTAGAACCGGTGGCGTTCTTGCTGTCAGGCAACAGTGTTAATCACTGGGCCACCGTGCCGCCCTATGAATGGAAAGGTGGAGAAGTAGGAGTGGAAGGGGGGATTCTTCAAATCGAAGATGACTGTAGTGAGAAACCCTGGCTCTTTATAGTAGGTTAGGAATTGTCTGATTGGTGGATCACACATAGGTAATGCAGAACAAGCCGTGTTTAATCATAATCACGTGATCCTCTCGAAATTAGTTTATAAATAAACTTCACTTAAAATTTAAAAAAGAAATAGTCCTTTCCTTGTGATCGGTGTATATAAACTGTTAATTGAATTTACAGAAAAGGCACACTTTTAAAATAAAGCATTACTGATTTTCTTTAAACCATATTACTAACTCCAAGTTTCAAAAATGTGTAAATCTTAATAGAACATTAAGAAATAATGATTTATAACTTGATCTAATGTTATCAAAAAAACTTTAGAACATATATTTGTGAGCCTTTGAATTAAAGAAAGTTTTTTTACTTCTAAAAGTTCCTCCATTTAACATTAATATTTATCTGGTCACAAAACATTGGCATCATTCATAGGATGTTTTTCAACTATTCACCTCGTTGCATGTAATTTCTAAAATCTATAATATTAACTTTTAGAGAACATTTAAAACTAATGTTCTTGTAATGTTTGCAAAATGATAAAGTAAACATGTCCTATAATATTTTTGACGACAAGATAAAACATTTTTAAACATCGTGACTAGATCTGAACATGCTTAGAACACATTTTGTTAACTGCGTTTTGTATAACTGTCCGAAAGCATCAAATCAACTGTATCTCGTGCAACCGCTGCCTTTTACTTCATGTCGGTACTGTCAGTTACAGTGGAGTGTGAACTCTACAGCAGGTCTGTGAGAGCAGAGACTCATTGGTTCAGTGTGACCTGTGACCTGAGCGTCTGGGTCTGATGGCGGTGTCCATGCTGAGAGCTGAAGGGTTGTATTGTTGTGTTCAATTCTCCACCCTGCGCTACTAAAAGTGAGAGTGTCGTCCCGCTGAGAGACTTGGCCTCTGCTTGTTTGCACAAGGAAATTATCATTGTTCACACAACAATACAAGAAAGCTACATTTTGAATTCTTTTTTGATGGTGTGTCTTATATAACAGCACTATTAAAGAAAACCACCTCATATGCTACGTGATGATCTGCATCACTGTTTCAGCATTAAAGGGACTTAATAAAGTTGTTTAGTACAAAGCGTGTCATCAAGGGTAAGCAGTAGGGATGGGCATTATGTACTGTACTTAGCTGCAGTTGAAGACAAAGTAATTGCACAATTGTGAAATTTGTATTATTTTTCAGATGTTTCTATATTTGTCTTTATTTTATATTTTAATTTATGCTTAACAGAGAAACAATACAATAGTTCCTATTATATTTTTCTTCTGGAGTTCATTTTTTTAAATTTGGCTGTTTTTAAATTTGTGAACTAGATTATTAGCCGTCTTAAGAAATATTTTTTTTCTTCCTTTTGGTTACAGAACAAATCACTGTTGTCCAATGACTTGCCTAGTCAAACCAACTTGCCTAGTTTACCTATTTAACTTAGTTAAAGGTTCAAGACACCCTGGAGTACTTTTTATTTTTTATTTTAACAGATTTGTGTGTGTTGAACATCAATTAAGACAACCTTAGCATATGTCATCTTTAATTGTGGGGAGAACTGAATAATTTTGAGCTTTTGTCAGCTAATTTAAACTTCCGGGTTTAAAATCATTGTTTGGGTGGGATCAAAATCAGTGACGTAGCGCACATCTGCTACTGAAGTGACGACGTGTCGGTTTCTCATTATTATTCATAGCGGAGTTTTCCTATCCTATGAGAAGACCCTGCTTCATGATTCATGACTGCACATGCTTTCCGAAGGCAAGGCAGACTTGCCAAGCTGTGAGACCACGTCTGCGCACAGCACGCAGTATTTAGCCGCTCATGAAAGGTCATATGTTGTTTCTATGATCCATGGGGTTCCTTGCATGTTTTTCCCTGTGATGCTGTCAGCGCCGATACAGCAAAGCTGTTGGTTTGCAACAAGCATTTCTGTTAGGAGAGCTGTATGAGAATTGAAGAATGGCGTACTTTGTCTTTTATCAGTTGAGTTTGTTACCATTCAGACACAACGCCTATATCCGTGCTGCTGTGTTTGCCTATTTTTTTAAAACCCTCCAGAATACCAGCTGGGCTAATGGTTAAAATAGATAGGGCAAGAGACCTGCTGCACTGCTATCCACTGTGTCTGCATTCAGACCCGGGGATTCAGGAGGAGAGAACTCCTCCTCATTTATAGTGTAAATAAAAATGATCATCTTTATAATGATATAACAAATTGTGGTTATGTGTAGGCCTATTTATAACAGGAAATTACGAATAACCTATCGTATATGTAGCAGGGTATTAAATTACTTACTGTTTATTTATTTGCATTTCAACTTTATAAACTATAAAATCATGGGTCTCCTCGCGGTTTGTGTCTCATTTTGTGACAATTAAAACTTCACAAGGTGCTAATAATTTTTTCTTTAACTGTATTCAATTCAATTGTTGATTGTGTCAATTTCAAAGCAGCCTAACATATAAGTTCTAGAACTGAAACTGTATCAGTCTAGTTTTCAAAGTTGAAGTTCAGTTTAGTTCAGTTCAGTGTGGTTTAAGTTTCACTGCTGAAAATCCAAACATAGGAGCAAATCTATCGATGCGCAGCTCCACAAGTCCCAAAACCAAGCAAGCCAGTGGTGACAGTAGCGAGGAACAAAACTGTATATGTCAATATTTTCTGGTGTATCTACAGTGAGCAGTGTGTCCGCGGGGTCTTAAAAAGACTTAAAGTGTCTTAAATTTCAAATTTAAGGCCTTAAAAAGTCTTCAATTCACTGAAATATTGTCTTGTAGGTCTTAAATAATTTTAAACAGGTTTTAATTTTCCTTTGTTTATGTAAAGCTACCCAGTCAATTCAACACCAACAATACATCTCAATAAAACTTTTAGCAACACTTTATTTAGAATGAATATTATAACCGTTTGTTGTGCATTTAGTTTTTAATGTTTTTTTTCTATTTTTATTTTAAAGAGTTTTTTTAATTATTAGTATGTGTACAACTAGAATCTGCTTGTTTCTGACAAGTTATTTAAAATAACTAACTAGAATTAGTTTTTTGATCTGGCAACAAAAAAAAATCTTCTTAGTATTTAGTATTTAGTTCCTTAGTATTTAGTTCTATATAAGTCTAAAATTTCAATCTTGATGATCTTAAAAGTTGGTGAAACCTGCAGAAACCCTGAGAGAGGCAAAAATATCCTGGATCTTTAAAGAGAACGTATTTCTATTTTTTTTAATGTATCTGTTTATTTATATTTTTGTTTTAGTAAGTACCAACAAAATACCAACTAGAAGTTAGAAGATACTTCATGGATAAATACACAAAATAATTGTGTATTTATACACACAATTGTGGAAATATAGTAGAAATATAGTATTGTAGATAATCTCCTTGCATTGGGATGTTTAGTAACAGAATAACAATACTAGGGGTTTCTTAATTATTTTTCTCTCCTAAACACTATAGATTTTTGAACAATATTAATAAATGTTTTCCATTAATGTTAATAAAATTTTCATTCAAAGTTATCTAGTCTTTAATGACATTCTCAAAATGTTAGCACGGAATATTTTTATGAGATGTTTTATAACCATCTATTGTTTGATAAATCTAAAATCTTTATGATTTTAAACGTCACTACTAACTCTAGATTGAAGGTGTTATTACTGTTAACTTGGGAAAGCAAATTTTTATTGTGGAGAGAATATCAGTTTATTGCAAACAATAAGATATCACCTATCCACGGCAACCAACAGTTTCCCAGAGCTGCATTGTTTTTGAGGGGCTTATATAACACTTTATGTGTTCATAAATTGTGCTTTTGAAGTCAGCATGGCACTGGAGGAAACATCTCTCAGCAGTGTAGCGCTGTAGTTGAAGGGAAACAGGGTGGAGAGAGTTCACCGCAGGAACTGAGCGAAGCTAGTTTAGGCTCCCGGAGACCTTGTGACAGTATCACTGTTTACTTTTTATCTCCTGCTTTTCTAATGTTTCTCTTGAAGCAATGCTGCTCTGAGGTGGAACCTTGTGATCCATAAATACACAGGTGTTGTGGCGCTAATGTGTTTGGGCTGCGGTATTTCCGCTACATTTCACCCCTCGCAAACTGGAACATTCTCTGAGAAGAGATACAGGGAAATTAGGGCAGATCAAGTGACTGAGATACTGTATGAGCCTGTTTTTAGCCATGGTGTGTTGAATGTTCATCACAACCTACAGTACTTTTCAAATATCACTGCGCATCAAGTGGTTTTCCATTGATTTGGATGAGGCTCTGGGCTGTGAAAATCAGAATCAGCTGAAGAGTATTTTGTTTTAAAGATTGCTAATTATTAAAAGGGGTTTGCAAAAAAAAAATCTGCTTCAATTCAATTATGTAATAAAATCTGAAGTGAGTTGGCCAGATCCCCCATTTTCAGTCTTTTAAAACTGTACTCCTCAACCTTTTCATCACCGCAGACTGGTCAACGATTGACAATTTTACCAAGGGGGCTGGGGGACTGGGGGGAGGGGCGTCTACGTAGAATGCTAGGCAACCATCAACCGTTTTCTCAGAGGATGACAAGTTAACAAAACATTGCTGCAACTCTGATACAAGTTTAAAATGAAAAAGCACTGCAGTGTTTGGCTGTTCTGTGGTTGTCTGATATAATTAGACTACCGAAATGTACATATTCAATACAAAATATGAAACTCGTTGCACTGCTTGCTCGCATCGGTCCCAATATGCGCACACATGCCTCCATTGGAACTAACAAACTCGTGCGCAGAAAAGACATGATATGTGAGCGGCCGCCGTCATTTGTGATCTCCCGTAGTTAATCTTCTTCTTGCACAGACATGCTGGATTCACCTGATTTGTTGACAAATGGGTTGCACATCCATTCCTTGGCAGTTTGTGGGTCTTTCACTGGGCCTTTTTCCTTCACAATGAAACTTTCCAAAGACGTCTGTTTCTTACTCATTTTGCTAGCTTTTGGGTTAAATTGTGGAGCTCAAGTGACCGAGATGTAAGCGAGAGAATATGGTCATTTTACAAAATAAAAGATTTTTCAAAATAAAAGATCGTTCAAACTCAGATGATAAACAAAACGGAAATAGTGGGGACCACTGCTTTAAAGGAACACTTTCTTTGCCTCATTTTCAGTCGATTCTTGGGTCTGGTGGAAAGTTTTAGCTTAGCTTAGCATAAATCATTGAATCACATTAGACCATTAGCATCTTGTCAAAAAAATTACACAATAGTTACTAAAATTTGATACTCTTAAGTAAAATTTCACCTGCTGCAGGCATGGTATGGCAGCAATGATTATTACACCAGAATGGAAGAATATCCTAGCCATATCAGCCTAGAAAATGGCAGCTTTATATTTTTTGTTTTAATTTTGTAGTAATTTTGTTGTAATTTTGTTTTGTTGTAATATTTTTTGTTGTAATTGTGTTTTCTTGTAATATCTGCAATGTAACTAAAGAAAAAATCAAGCAGAATGAAGAGCAAAATTTAAATATGAAAATTGTTATATATCTTGTATTTTAGAAAATGTGAAAATTAAGGAGTTTTTCCTTAAAACAAGCCAAATAATCTGCCAATGGGGTAAGCAAAATATTCATATTTTCGCTATTCACATATAAAAGTGGAGTGTTTTATTTAAATTTCATTTTAGAATTACGATTCAGGGCGACATGGTAGCGCAGTGGATAGCACGATCGCCTCACAGCAAGAAGGTCGCTAGTTCGAGCCCCGGCTTTGTCAGTTGGCATTTCTGTGTGGAGTTTGAATGTTCTCCCCGTGTTTGCGTGGGTTTCCTCCAGTTGCTCTGGTTTCCCCCACAGTCCAAAGATACGCGGTGCAGGTGAATTTAATAAGCTAAATTAACCATAGTGTATGTGTGTGAATGCAAGAGTGTATGGGTGTTTCCCAGTCTTTGGTTGCAGCTGGAAGGGCATCCGCTGCGTAAAACATGTGCGAGATAAGTTGATGGCTCGTTATGCTTTGGTGACCACTGATTAATAAAGGAACTAAGCCAAAAAGAAAATGAATGAATTAAAATTCTGCATTCTTCAATTCAAAATCAGTTCGTTTCTGCATTCACTGGATTTTATGTCTGTCATGTTGACGCCGGCTCAATGACATGCTCGAACCAAAGCACATTAAATGCACCGACCCTGCAAAATCTGAAAAATCCACCTCAAGGGAAGGGAAGCACATTTCCAAGCTAAATGTTGCTATTAACTTTAAAGTGTGTTTGCCTGAAAATGAACATAGCTTTGTTTTCTGTGAAGTTTGGCGGTAGTTACACAGCAATAATTGCCCATATCCAATGGTCCCATTCTTGTGCCCCACATTCTGATCCCCTAGAGTGTTTTCCAGGAAACCTCATTTACAAACACCTACACACAAACATATACACAGACTTTTGGAAGTGAGCTTTCGTCACGCCCTGTGCTTATAAGAATGGGATTCTGGGGTTGTCCACAGCACGATAAAGTTTAAAGTTAGTTGGCAATATGCAGGTATATTTAGCCTTTCGCAGATTGCTGTGTTTGCTGAAATCTCATTGTTTCCTGTGCCCGTATCCACTGAGAGCCCATTCATGAGGGAAACACCAACATTAGATGCCTGGGTAGGAAGACAGTCATGTGTAATGCAGTAAACAAACCTTCGCTCCAATAATTCAGTTGCTGTTGTGCCATTTCAGCTGGATTTTATTAAACTGAGTTAATTTCCTATGCCTGCAGGCACACTGGGTTTGTTTTCCAAGCTCGTAACTTCTCCTACATGCTGTATCAAGCATCTTAAATAAGTTACTACTGCAAAAAGTCACACATAACCAATGTACAAATAGCCAGGATAGATTGTGTATTTTAGTGTCACTGGCAAACTGTTGTGGCTTTTATAAAAACTAAGTATTTTGGTTTTATTTTAAAGGGCATGTTTGGACAGAACTGCATGGTATAGTGTGTCCAAAGACATACTGAGTGATAGAAACACAATAAGTCTCTTTTTTTATTTCCTGATGTTAAAATAGGATCCAAATGCCATTTTGAGGCCCACCACAATGTTGACGTAAAAGTGTAGTTTCCCCGCCCGTCGAATTGATTGACAGTCGCGTATTAACATGTCTCTGTAGTAACGTACTCTTAGGGTGCTTTCACCTAGACTTTTGTTCCAGAACCTGGCGCGTTTGCCCAGTTAGCACGGTTCGTTTGGCATATGTGAACAGGCCAATCGCGCTCGGCTCCGCGCCGAAACAATCGCTCAGAGACCACCTGAATGAGATGGTCTCGGCTCGATTGAAACGAACTCTGGAGCGGATAGATTGTAGTGTGAAAGCGATACGATCCGAGCGCGGCTACATCACAGTGTTTTATGAATATGTAATAGGCCTATGGCTATATGAAGAGAGAATTATGAGTAGGGCGGGAGGTCACTCCAGACATCCCAAGTCTCCCGTAAGTTCCGGGAGTCTCCCGCAAATGCACAGAGACTCCCGGATGCCCGCAAACGAGTGATAATCTCCCGGAAATCGCGCGTCTCCCTCCTGGTCCTCAAAATCATTGTGCACCCTTCTCATCACCCCTCCCCACCGCATCCCTCCTCGCTCTTCAGACATGTCGCGCACCCTGTCAAACACCACCAAACCACCCCTGATAGCTGAGCGGGACTCTTCAAAATAAACCGTGAAACTCTGACCAATGTGAGGACAGTTTACTCACACGTGCCTTGTTTTAGCTATTTTGGTCCGTTTAGAAACTTTGCCGTGTGAAAGCGAACCGCACCAAGAACAAAGAGCAACAATGGAACAATTTTAATCCCTGTTTCGGAACAAATGAATTGATTCACTAGTGTGAAAGCACCCTTATAATCATATCAACAAGACTGGATGTGCGCAAAGCAACTGGGATTAAAATGTCTGTTCAGCTCGCTGTGATCATCAATCATCATCAAATGTGATCAAGAATGAGTTTTACAAGATTAATACATTTTTTAAACAGTGCATGTTTGTAATAAAGACAGTAAAATCATGACGTAATTCATCACCACAGCCACACAGTGTCAGTACAATTATAAAAGACGACACTTCAATCCTGGTTTGTGGACCTAAATCTGTTTTATTTTGTACATTAACATAATGGATATCCATACAGCAGTGGATATTAATGTGTATCCTGTCACATTCGCCATGCAAAAACAGTGCAAAGCTAAACTTGTGTGTGTGTGCGTGTGCACTTGAGCGAACTTTATAACGACATTGTGTGTGACTCATCACTGCAAAAAGGCTTGAATTAATTCTACAACGAATAACAGTTAAAGTTCTTACATAAGAGATCTGCTTCATTCTTGTCTGTCACCGTGCTGTTTATCTACCTGAAGCCTACGGCTCTGACATGCACATGGGAACGGTGGGTGGGGAGAACCAGCTTAAAAGACACAGGCAACAAAAGCAGCTACAATGCCATAACAGCTCAAATTTTCCAGATTTAAAAAGGTATAATAAATAAACTGATGGGTATTTTGAGCTAAAACTTTACAGACACATTCTGAAGACACAAAAGATTTATATTAAATCTTGAAAAGGGGTTAAAATAGGTGCCCTTTAAATATTTTTATTCATTTATGACATTTTATTAGGTTTTTTTTATCTATATAAGTTTTATAAATATTTTTATGGCAGTTTTAGTTTTAGATCTTTAAGTATTTCAGGTTAAACTCAACCAAAATAAAATGAAAATAAAACAATTTACTGGTGCCAAATCTGTACTTTTATAATGGTGTTGGTGCCTGAAATGGTGCCTGAAATTATACTGTATAATAAAAGAGACGAAACTATGTTGGATGAAATGATATGAAGCACAGGGTATGTTTTTTTCAAGCGCTTTTCCCTGTGTTGAGCATATTTTTTCCAGTTGCTGTCAATGGAAGTGTCATGTTAAAGGTTTAACAATAGTTACAAATTACAGCTATATTAATTATGAGTTACTGATTTAAAATGTAGCCTGTATCTTTCTTATATTTGAATCATGTTTCCAGTCCTCTACTCTACTTGATTTGATTTCACTCAGCTGGTCAGGCATTTATGTGGCACAGAAATGAGGCTTCAGCCCAGTACATACCAGCCATTTGTTACCAAACTCTAACTTGAAACAAAAGAACCTTTCGTTCTTTTTCACATAAATTACAATTATGGTGCAGATTATAAACCAATATAGTCTTATTTTTGTATGGCTCTTGCACAATACTATATGTTTGCATTAAATTTCTGTCTTTGTAATGTTATTTTTTCTTGTCTGGTCAGTTTATTTCATAGCTCACATGGTATGGAATCGTACTTTATGATGCAGTGTGCTCAAGTATGAGTTTTGTAAAACATTGTTTAATAAAAGTGCTCAAAGCCATGTAAAAACAAGGTAAAACAAATAGTTGCTGGCTTGTTTTAGCCTAATGTTGGGTCAAAATGGACAAATCCATTTTAATTTAAGTGAAAATATTAACCTAACATTGGGTTTGTCCATGTTTGACTCAACATAGGGTTAAAATAACCCAGCCTTTTTAAGAGTTTTGCCACTTAGTTAATTTTAGGTTTGGTTTATTTCTTTCTATTGGTAAGGTTTAGGGTATGGCAGTCCAGCGTATCCAGTATCCAGCATTTTTATCAAAATGACAACGCACTACTTTGTCCTCCAATTTAACTCTTCAGAATCACTATAAAATATGATGGTTAACCTCAATCATCAGCTATAATCACCTATAAGCAAGACTGCATAAGCAATATGGACATTTATGCTAATTATAAAAAAGTAATCATGATAGCTGTAATGTTCACACAAAACAACTTCTAGGAATATTCTGGTAGTTGGTTTGGGCTGAGAAAGGAGGGGTGGTTTATTGTCTGTTCCCCCCACTCTAATGGGCCACATCTGCCCCAGTCACTTTTCATTAAGCATTAACCTAGCAGTAAAACAGTTGAGCAGATTGCAGCCGCCTGATTTACGTTAAAGGTCTCCCCATGAAGCGCCTCTTTTATCCACTCTCTCCTCATCTTTCCATGTTGACTACTAAGTAGACTTTCCAGTGAATAATGAATCCAAGAATACTGTAAATGGTGTTTTGTCAAAGTGAGTCAGACTAGGAGCCAGCTGTTTGGGAAACAAGGTAAAAAATGGACTATCCTTTTTGTGTCTCGTTTGTTAGGTCACACTAACCTAGCATAAAAAACATACTGTGTCATCAAGACTTCAAGATCATATAAAAACCAATAAGGAGCCAATTAAATGTTTTCTGTTAAAAATAATTATTTGAAAGGGCTGGTTCAGAGTGTGTTTTTAAGGCTTGGTTGTGTTTATAAGATGCAAAGCAATGTGTGCTCATGCTTTATTTGTAAAAAAACAAGTAATTTTTTCATATATCTTACTTTGATTATATGCAGCTACTCAGCTAACATGAAAAACACTATTATTTTCCTAGTTTCTTTGAAAGCCCACCCTCAAAAGGCTCTGATTGGTCAGCTAACACAATGTGCACACGTCACCAGGAAATGTCACGTCCAGTCACTAGCACACACTTTGCCTCTGTTGTGTAAATACTGTCAGTCAGGGGTGCGTTTCCAAAACCATTGTTAGCCAACTAAGGTGGCAAGTTCTGTCGTTAGGAACATAGTTTGTTGATTTGGCGTTTCCCAAATCTGTCGTTCCAACAAACATTCGCAAACTGCGTCGCAAACTTGTATACTTGCAACTACAGCACTGGAGCTGTAGTTAGAAACATAGTTCCTGGCTGTGTTCTATTCCCAGTTATCCCCCCTTTGCCCTATTCCTTTAGAACGTTCTAATATTTAAACTTGGAGTTATTAAAAAAAGCTTTAAAGTCATCTCTCTTAAGTGTAATTTGCTTTTAAAGTATTTTTTACAGTTCAGTTTTAGCGATCTCCATGTTTACAATTGCACTCCCTTCGCAGTGCACTTTGAAAACATTGATGTCATTTTGAACACAGCTGTGGCTCATGTCATGACGAAAGCTATAGGTGACCTATTATTTAAAAGTGGAATTTATGTTACGTCTCCAAAGCTTGTGAAAACAAAAAACATAGCATACATTAATGCTTTTAATTTATAGTAGGTTATTTATTAAGTATCTGTACTGTATATGTCATGGGCCTGTTGGCATTTCTGCAGTGGTTTGCATGTGTCAAATTGTAAAAGTAGACTTTTCAAAAATAAAAAAATAAACAACATCCTAATTATTATTATTAATAATAATAATAATAATAATCATCATCATCATCATTAATATTATTAATATTATTATTAAAGTAGGATTTTTTTTTAATTTCCTAATAAATAATAAATATTAGGCGACGCGGTGGCACAGTAGGTAGTGCTGTCGACACCATCCACATGCATTTACATGTTGTATCATGCTGATGTAACCTTTTACTTACAAAGATTTTACTACATAAGTTGACACTTATTGAATGTAATTTTGCATGTATCTGCTTGTTAAGGTGTGACGTATGGAATACTGTTTCCGGGTCCAAGCCACTACTCATTTGAATTGAGAAAATATTAGTTTATAGCCTTTTTCTTTTTAGTCCTATCACACATTAAAATGAATTTTATATAAAAATCATGGTGTACACAACAGTCTCTGGACTTGCTGCATCACAAACATCAAAATTTTCACAATTAAAAAAAAATACCACTTTCTGGCCATCGGATATTAGGCATGGATATATTGTGATTTTCGAAAGTATCACATCGCTTTGTTATTCAATACAGCACCTGTCCATCGATGGAGTAATCCATCAATGGATTACTCTTCAGTGTTTAGACTCTCAGCAGTGAATATTAAACCACACTGACTTAAACTGAACTGAACTTAAACTCTGAAAACTGAACTGACACTTTCAATTCACTATAATCTTCTATGTGAAGCTGACACAAACCACATTGTAAAAGCGCTATAGAAATAAAGATGAATTGAATTGAATTTGTAAACGTTTATTATTACCATTTGATGAGTCTCCCCATTCGGTTTGATAGATCGCTTGGACCCGGAAGCCGCTTCGCGTGACGTCACACTTAACAAGCAGATACCTTAAATAGGCATGTCACAATAAGTAATATTTGTTGTGCAATATATTGTCATAGAAATTATTTTGATAAATGATATTTAAAGACCAGTTTATGCCTGTGTTTGTATAATGATTATACAACAGCATATAAATAGGCATTAACAAGTGACTTATGTGATTGTGATTATTGATTATATTATATTGAAGTGATTATTAGCCCCCCTTTGAGTTTTTTTTTTTTTTCATTTTTTTATATTTACCAAATGACGTTTAACAGAGCAAATAAATTTTTACAGTATGTCTGATAATATTTTTTTCTTCTGGAGAAAGTCTTATTTGTTATTTTTTGGTTTAAAATGTTTTAAAAAACATTTGAAGGTAAAAATTATTAGCCCCTTTAAGCTATATTTTTTTGATAGTCTACAGAATAAACCATTGTTATACAATAACTGGCCTAACCCTAACCTGCCTAGTTAACCTTATTAACCTATTTAGGCCTTTAAATGTCACTAAGCTGTGTCTGTGTCTAAGTGTCTTGAAAAATATCTAGTAAAATATTATTTACTGTCATCATGGCAAAGATAAAATAAATCTATTAAAATAAAAAAATGAGTTATTAAAAATGAGTTATTAAAACTATTATGTTTAGAAATGTGTTCAAAAAAATATTCTCTCCGTTAAACAGAAATTAGGGAAAAAAATAAACAGGGGGGCTAATAATTTTGACTTCAGCTGTATATTACTTCACCAAAAATGATTGAAGTCATGTCCATGTGCTGCACTATAAGTTCGTATATTGATTATTGTAACAGAAATAAACTTGAATGAACTTTGTTTAACAGTGTCTAGCAAATATAAACATAAATATGAAGTCACATAATTTAGATATCTATGGCATTGTAAAACATTGAAAACAAAAACATTGTAACATTTGAATCACTGTCCTGATGATTGATCAAACTTGTCTTGTATTTCAATACCAGATTGCTGAAACCTGCTAGGCATTTATCATTACGCATAAACACTTGTAAAAAAAAATCATGTTGTGTGCTTTAAATTTATGTTGGTTGTGGTGTTTCTTTAAATAAACCTCATTATTTTTCTCTCACCCTCAGTGATGGTGATTGTGTTGCTGCGCTATGCCCATGTGATAGAGAAACACCAGAACTGTGTGTTGAACACAGCAAGTCTCTCCACCGGCTGGATCTGTGCTGCTGGACTCATTATGGTCGGCAATTTCCAGGTACAGCTTGCGTAAACCTTATTTACTGTCCTACTTGTGTCCAGAAACTGCTTGGAACAGCATGAAGTTTTCTCTAGGGTCATCAGGTTGAACATATGACAGCACAAGGGGAAACTTACTCTCTTGGGCTTCAGGCTCTCTTTTAGATGAAGTTGGGTTTAGAAACTCTATAACTGGTCATTTTGCTAACTTATTTTAATTATTTTTATTTTTAGGAAGTTAATGAATATTGTACTGTTAGTGCATTTGGTTTTTGCAGACTGGATCTGCTCTGTGTGCTATTGCAGTGCAATAATGGACCTGCTACAACTGATATGCAAACACAGACACTGCTGTGAGCATTTAAGACATGCTGCTGCATGCATATGCATTTTGGCTATTAATTTAACATGTTTAACATGGGGTGGGGGTCACCTTGCATTTTATATATTTTATTGGTGAATCACATGATGCCAAAATGGTGTGATCAAATTACCCAGTGATATAAAAGGTTATTTCCCCCAAACTCTCCCTCAAGACATCCTACGTGTATATGACTTTCTTCTTTTAGTCGAGTCCAATCAGAGTTATTTTTTATTGTCCTTTTCTAGCTTTACAATGTCTACAGGCTGATTTTTATCCAAAAGAAGTCCATCCGTTCATAATAAGTCTCACGCAACTCTGAGGATGAAGAAAAGTCTCCTGTAGCAAACCAATGCTGTTTTGTGAGATTTAATACTTTACTAATACAAACTATTTTATAGAACCTTCAGTGAGTGCCATTCATCGTCGTCATCTCCTTCTTTTAAGGTGCATTTTTTAGCGCTTAAGAAAAACAACACAACAACCGGCGGTCACCAGAAGTTACACAAAATGGTTTCTAAAGTTTTAAATATGGATGTTTTTCTTACACAAATGCATGGATTCACTAAAGCAGACATTTATTCACCCCCGGAGCCATGCGAGGCACTTTTTATTATGGATGGATGCGCTTTATTGGATTACAGTAGAACTGGAAATAGGCAAGACAATTTTTTTAAATAACTCTGATTGGATTCAGGGCAGCACGGTGGCTCCGTGGTTAGCCCTGTTGCCTCACAGCAAAAAGGTTGCTGGTTCGAGCCTCGGCTCGGACAGTTGGCATTTCTGTGTGGATATTCTCCTCGTGTTTGCATGGATTTTCTGGATGGGCTGTGTAAAATATATGCTGGATAAAGGAAAATGAATGAATGAATTATTGGATTTGACTGAAAGAAGAAAGTCATCTACACCTAGGATGCCTTGAGGTTGAGTCAATCATGAGATTATATTTATGTTTTTGGGTGAACTAACCTTTCACATTCAGACATTTACTACCACCTTGTGGCAGTTTAGGTTTTTTAATTGATTGACAGCTCTAAAATGCATATATGATTCTCATTGCAGATGTAGACAGGTGGAGCTGGGAGAGGTGGAGGGTTTTAGAGGACTATTTAAATATTGTGAAAGCAGATTTAATAATGGGATTGTGTGGAGAGTGTATATAACAGATATATTGACCTGTTTCAGAGTTTCATGACAGAAGTATCTTAGCAATTATAATGCATTAAAACACAACCAAACAGTCAAGTGTAACATAGAATCTGCTTATTGTAATACAACTTAATGTACTTTTAGATTTGGCTACAATTACTTCTCAAAAGATTTTTTGAATTTTATTCAATTAAGTCTTATTGCGACGTGGTGGCGCAGTGGGTAGCGTTCTCGCCTCACAGCAAGAAGGTCGCTGTTTCGAGCCTCAGCTGAGTCAGTTGGCATTTCTGTGTAGAGTTTGCATGTTCTCCCCGCGTTCGTGTGAGTTTCCTCCGGGTGCTCTGGTTTCCCCCACAAGTCCAAAGACATGCGGTACAGGTGAATTGGATAAGCTAAATTGTCTGTAGTGTATGTGTGTGAATAAGAATGTATGGGTGTTTCTCAGTGATGGTTTGCAGCTGGAAGGGCATGCGCTGCGTAAACTTATGCTGGATAAGTTGGCGGTTCATTCCGCCATGGCGACCCCAGATTAATAAAGGGACTAAGCCAAAACAAAAAAGAATGAACAATTAAGTCTAACAAACTAATTTTAAGCACTAAAACGTTTTAAATCTAAACTTTATTACATAATGAGAACCATTTGCTTATTTTAATGTGCACAAATTACTTTCACTACACTGTAAAAAGTTTTTGTTAATCAACAGTTTTTGTATTTCGTGAAACACAAGTATTTTCCATTTATTTAAGGTTGTGAATTGCATTATGAGACTTTGATCTGACTTTTATTGACATTTTAGCAATTTGAAATAATATAATGTATAAGAGAAATAAGTCTGTAACATAGCAGAAATTATACTGGCATTTTATTACAAGGTTTTTGTAGTGTAATATACAACACCAATCCAGACAATATATCTCTTCAAACTATAAAAATGTTAATAAAAGTCACTTTTTCCATCTTTTCAAGGGTAAAAGTTGTTGGAAGAAAGATCAAAATCCGTAATGCAATTCCATAATGAATGACAAAATTGTCTAATTTGGAGATATTTTTTAGTGTATGCTCATGTTTGTGTTTGCTTAAGTATCTTAGTGTGCATGAGGATATATCAGTGTTTAGATTAGCACTTTCTGTTAAATATTTCTCTAGAATACCTGTGTCATCCACACTTGAGTTATACTTTACTCCCGTTCTACCCTGGATCCTCATCCAAAGTGTATAGGTGAACGGCAGACTCCATAAACCCCCTCATGCGGAGCCACATGCTCCTCTGAGACCTGTGAAACCAGCATCCTTTACCTTTATTCATGAATTGGCGTGAGCACTTGGCGACAGCTTCTTTGCAGGTTGAAATGTTTGGACGTTTGGCAGAGTGCCCGGACCGCTAGCAATGTGGGGAGTTCGGCCAATGGGGGCATCGCTGGTTTTTATGGGCCAGTTGCCACAGAGACTGAAGGGGGAGGCCAAACTTTTTCTTGATAATATATAAGCGGCAGCGTCTTAACTATGTACTCCATCAAAAGCAATGCATAATCTTGTGTGTGAGTGCAGGAGAGCACAGGTTCAGACTTGTTTGTCCATCTGTCTGTGAAGCAAGCTTTATTATTGTCTTATTAGCATTCATTGGCAGGTTTTGTTAAAGATACACAAACCTCCATCTCTGCAGCATTATGAACCTTAAATGTTATTTTGTTTCTGCTTCCCTGCATATTTGAAATATTTTGAAATCTCTTTTAAAGCCTCCTAGCAGGCACAGCACATCAACATGACATCAGATTGAGGCTGTACCCCAACGTTGTGGGGACGTTGCATTTTGTTGTAAATAAAATTGGGGTTGACATCAGAACCCAACGTCAAGCTGGCATCAATGTCCAATGTCAAACAGACGTTACATTTTGGTTACTTTCCAACGCAACCTAAAAACAACCAAATATCAATGACAAATGAGCTTGATGTTGCACAGCAAAAAAATCAGTGTACATTTAACTCAATTTTGAGTTTAACTTGACACTCCTTGGGTTTACATATGACTCCCTCCATTTTGGAGTTGAAATAACACTTTCTTTTTTTTTGTCTGTTTGAATGTCTTTTATTTTGTTAATCTAAAGACAATAAAACGTTGATCACAAAAAAAAAAAAAGACGTTGGCTCGACGTTGGATTTTGGTCACTTTCCAACACAAACTAAAAA
>CAIGQZ010032254.1:2783622-2841411 GCA_903798205.1 Danio tinwini | reverse complement strand
GTCACTTTCCAACACAACCTAAAAACAACCAAATATCAACGTCAAATTATGTTACAGCTTGATGTTGTGTGGATGTTACCAATATGACGTCTATCAGACGTTGGATTTTGGTTGCCATGCCAATGTCAGTACCCATTCACCCCCCCTCCCCTCATATGTTTTTGAATCATTGTTGTGCATGTAGCCACTTGTGGTTTTGACCCTCCACCTATTGGACGTTTAAAGTACTTTACTATATTACACAGTATTTCAGTTTTACTTTCGTTTTTTTCTCAGCGTGCAGTCGAGAGTAATGCACATGCAGAATATTTCTGTGGCTGATTTAAACGTTGATATAAATGTGCATAACTGCTTTATTTTTGTAAATATGCTCTAGTTTCTACCACAGTCCAAAGACATGCGCTATAGGTAAATTGAATAAACTAAATTGGCCGTAATGTACAGTTGAGTCAGAATTATTATCCCCCCTGAATTATTAGCCCTGCTTTATATCCCCCCCCCCCCAGTTTTTGTTTAATTTCTGTCTAAAGATTTTTTTCAACACATTTCTAGACATAATAGTTTTAATAACTCGTTTCTAATAACTGATTTATTTTATCTTTGCCATGATGACAGTGAATAATATTTGACTAGATATTTTTCAAGACACTTCTATACAGCTTAAATTTACATTTAAAGGCTTAACTAGGTTAATTAGGTTAACTAGGCAGGTTAGGGTAATTAGGCAAGTAATTGTATAACAATAGTTTGTTCTGTAAACAATCAGGGGAAAAAATTAGCTTAAAGGGGCTAATAATGTTGACCTTAAAATGTTTTTTAAAAAATTAGAAACTGCTTTTGTTCTAGCCAAAATAAAACAAATAAGACTTTTCTCCAGAAGAAAATATATGATCAGACATACTGTGAAAAATTCCTTGCTCTGTTAAACATCATTTGGGAAATATAAAAAAAATAAAAAAAAATCAAAGGGGGGCTAATAATTTTGACTTCAACTGTATATGTGTGAATGAGTGTGTATGGAAATTTCCCAGTGCTGGGTTGCAGCTGAAAGGGCATTCGCTGTGTAAAACATATGCTGGATAAGTTGGCGGTTCATTCGGATGTGGTGACGAATATGATGAATATAGGGACTAAACCGAAAGAAAATGTTTACTATCAGTTTTTAAAAATCTATATTATTATACCTTGGTTATTGTGTTTATGTTGTATTGAAGCGTATTTTCAACATAAAACATTTATTTCCTCTTGTTTTTTTTATTTTTAATGATAAATGTATTATTATTAATGATAAAAATGTATTAAAGTCACAGTTTTTAAAGAAAAAAATTCTGAGTTCTTTGTCTATATCTCACACTGGATAAACCCAGTATTTTCAGCAGGGAACATAGGTTTAAAGCTTGATGTTAAGCCATTATGATAATACAGGACCACCCGTGCTGTGTAGAAAGCGGCAGTAAGTGCTAAGAAGAGATAGATCCATGTTTGGGTCGCACATGTGAGGTCTGCAGTCCATTAGGTCACGTTTGCCAGCCCCCTCCCAACTCCACTCCGATGTTTTCCTCCATCTGTAGTCTGGAGCTGGTAAAAAAAAAAAAAAAAAAAAAAAAAGCAATCTGCTTCTGAAGTCCCTCCCTCCTGCTCTGTTTGTGTAAGAAAAACGTGAAGGGAATGTTCCTGCCCACCACTGGCCACATGGTGCTCCGGTCAGGCCTTTATTAAGACGAGCTGAAATGTAACAGAGATGCTGTTTGCCAAATAAAACTCCCTGGACTTCTGAGGAGCAAAAGCTGTTGCAGGGTGAACTATTTTATACTGATCGTGGAAACAATGTTTTGAAGATCTTAAGAAATATAAAGGGGAGTATTGTGGTTTGTGTCTTTGAGAATGCAAATGTGCGTATGCAATTATATAAAATAAATAAATAAATGCAACATATATGAGCACATACAGACCCTTACAGTGTTCAATATGTTATCAATTACAGAAAAACTACACTGGGCATACATTTAGTACTTATTTGGGTTCAAAAACGACACGCAATATATAGCCTACAGTCAGAGCAAACCTCTCATCTGCATCTTCCCCAGCACATGTACAGCACACTGTTAGAAAGTAATTCTGTCATTCCGATTTCATAATTGTCTGAAACGCGATGATAATAGCTATACATAGCAGTTTGTTCATGTTTTAGGTTGGTGAAAGAATCATTCGCTCCTTAGTTTTTTTCGGGCTTCTCCTTTGTTTCACTCTCGCGTTTGTCTGTTTAAGAAAGGATCAGATTTCAGAAGCACTTCAATAATCACGCGCACATTATTATCATCAGCTCAAGAAGTTCGTTATTTCAAATATAGACGCGCACATGAGCGATCGCAAGGGTGTGAGCTCCCTGGAGAAAGTGAAACCGACTGGATTGATTTAATTTATAATTGTACTGATATGAAGCTGTAATGATGAAGTAAAGACGGTAAAATGGCTGTAATTCATCACAAACATGCACTGTCTTAAAAACGTTTTAAAACTCATTCTTGATCACATTTGATGATGATTGATGATCACAGCGAGCTGAACAGATCTTTTAATCCCAGTTGCTTTGCGATATTGTCTTGTTGTTATGATTATACATGTTACTACGGAGACATGTTAATACGCGGCTGTCAATCAAATTGGTGGGCGGGGAAACTGCACTCCTACGTCACGTTGTGGTGGGCCTCAAAATAGAAGGGATTTGGATCTTATTTAAACGTTAGGAAATTAAAAAAAGAGACTTGTTTTTTTATATCACCCCAATATGACAGTGTACAGACTATACCTACTCACAGATCTGTTCAAACAGCTTACAAAAGATGATTTTCATCATAGGTGCCCTTTAATAAAAATAATATTTTGTGGTGGCAAAGCTAGATTTTCAGCATAAATTTAGTGTCATACTATCTTTCATAAATCATTTTATTCTGATGTTCGGCTCAATAAAAAACCTTTTGTAACATTACAAAACTTACAGTGACTTGAGATCAGTTTATAGAATGAAGTTGCTCATTAAAAGTATTGTTGTTATTATTATACATTTTCCAAAGGTCCTGCTGACCTCAAACATAAAAACGGTAGTGTACATGTTTTTCTTCAACACGCAGTTCAACAGTTTATAATGCTTCATTTCAAGGAGAAACGGAACAAACAAACTGATGACTCATCCTGCACTACACAGATGTTTGCTAGATCAGATGCTGCCTTGGGTCTCTCTTGCAAATCATAGTTCAAGGATGTGATTGGAATTGGTGTGTTTTTTTTAAGAGACAAAAAGTTCTGCTTGTAGATTCAGTAGGAAATGTGTCTACACAGGAAAGAACGCTGCACTCGTAAAACAACTTCACAGGGTCTTAAACGTCATAAAATAGTATTTTTTTACTGCCATAAATGTAAAATGGAATATTTAACAAGAAAATGTGTAGTTTGAAGTCTGATCTTGTTTTGTTTTTTTCATTGGGAACTGATTGGATTGTAAGATGTTGGACATTTTGACCAATAAGCATAGTCCAAGTTTCATTTACACCTGGAATTAGGGTTCCAGACTAGTATTTGGCAGCACTGGCTCAAGAGTCACTAAATTCTACAGATGATGGCAACAACATTTACAGTTTCTCAGTCACTTTGGTCCATTTCTCACAACACTATTTACATTTGCACAACAGTTAATGCATTTCTCAAAACAATTAGTCATTTATGCACATCATAGTAGCAGTTTCTCATTCCTTCCAACAAATTGCAAATGCTTTTGGACATGCATCAATTGCTTTCAGACAACTCTCTGCAGTTTTATAACATTATCAGTTGCTTATGTCATGTCAGTTTTATGTCAAAATTAACTAAACTTGTGAAGGCTGAATAGTCATTCCATATTAAACTAATAGTCCTCATTTCATTACTTGAGTCATTACATACAAAAATGTTGAACTAGTTGTCAAAATGTCAAGTAAGTTTTATAAAAAGTTTTAAATCTTTTTTTTCCTGAAAATGTCTTCTAAATTGAACAATTTCATAAATGATTTACAGACCTGTGTATGTTGTAGGTTCAGTTCCAATATGTACTGCAATATTGTTTACAGTTGTGCATAGCACTACTTAAATGGAGTTTATGTTTGTTGTAAATTAGGGTGTATTTATTCTTTTGCACAATGCTGTGAATAAATTAGTATTGCAAAGAGCAAATGCAGTAAAAATCTGGAACATACATGTTCAGTGTCTTGTACTCAGATACCTCACAAAATCAGAATTAGAATCAGAATGAGCTTTATTGCCAGGTATGTTCACATATACGAGGAATTTGTTTTTGTGACAGAGCTTCTACAGTGCAATGGAATTACAGAGACAGGACAAACAACAGATAATAAATATATTTAAAATTAGAAGTAAGTAGTGAATGCAAATATACAAGTTGACAAGTGTATGTACAGATATATTACTATATACAACGTTATATGTGCAGCTGTTATGTGCAAATTGGCATGTAAAGTGTGTTGTTAAATAAGTGTATATGTGTATAAAAAGTGTATAGCAGGTAGTGATGTTGGTTCCACAATTATTATCATCAAGTGTTCATGAGATGGATGGCCTGAGGGAAGAAACTGTTTCTGTGTCGAGCTGTTCTGGTACCCAATGCTTTGTAGAGTCAACCAGAAGGTAAAAGTTCAAAGAGGCAGTGTGCTGGGTGTGAGGGGTCCAGAGTGCTTTTAGCAGCCCCTCTGCTCGCTCTGGATAAGTACAGTTCTTGGAGAGTAGGGAGGGTTGAACCAATGATTCGCTCAGCAGTCCAAACTATTCAACGCAGTCTTCAGAGGTCGGATTTGGAAGCTGAGCTAAACCAGACAGTTATTGAAGTGCAGAGGACTGATTTAATGATGAAGGTGTAGAACTGTTTCAGCAGCCCCTTTGGGAGGTTGAACTTTCTCAGCTGACGAAGAAAGTACAGCCTCTGTTGAGCTTTTTTGACAATGGAGTCAATGTGAGTGTCACACTTCACCTAAACCTGAATGACTCCACTGCTGCCACATTGGTGTCCATGATGGTCAGTGGGGGGAGAGCAGGGGGGTTCCTCTTGAAGTCCACTATCATCTCTACTGTTTTGAGCGTGTTGAGCTCCAGGCTGTTGTGACTGTACCAGACAGCCAGCTCCTCAACCTCCTGTCTGTAAGCAGACTCATCACCGTCCTGAATGAGGCCGATAAGTGTGGTGTCGTCTGCAAACTTTAGGAGCTTGACAGAGGAGTCTTTAGAAGTGCAGTTATTCGTGTACAGGGAGAAGAGAAGTGGGGAGAGGACACACCCCTGGGGGAAACCAGTGCTGATTGTGCCGGTACTGGATGAGAATTTTCCCAGCTTCACGAGCTGCTGCCTGTCTGTTAGAAAGCTGCTGATGACAATTTGGGCAGGAGAAGTTTTGGGATGATAGTGTTAAAAGCCGAGCTGAAGTAAACAAACAAGATCCTCACATAGGTCCCTGGTCTGTCAAGGTGTTGCAGAACATAATGCAGTCCCATGTTGACTGCATCATCCACAGACCTGTTTGCTCTGTAGGCAAACTGAAGGGAGTCCAGTGGGGGTTTAGTGATGTCCTTCAGGTGGGCCAGCACTAGTTTTTCAAAAGACTTTATGACCACAGATGTCAGCACCACCGGTCTGTAGTCATTTAGTTCTGTAAGTTTGGGCGTTTTTGGTATGGGAAGGATGATGGAACGTTTGAGGCAGGAGGGCACTTCACACAGCTCCAGTGATCTGTTGAAGATCAGGGTGAAGATGGGGGCCAGTTGGTCAGCAGAGGATTTTAGACAGGCTGGTGTTATAAAATCTGGGCCTGGTGCTTTTTTCCTCTTTTGTTTCCGGAAGACCTGGCGCACATCATCTTCACTGAACTGAAGTGCAGGTATGGGGGAGGCGGGGGGTGGTGGAGGTGTTAATGGTGATGTAAAGAGCAGTTCAGAGTGGGTGTGGGGGGTTTTCTCAAAACAGCAGTAAAACTCATTCAGGTTGTTGCAGTGATGTCTAACTTTACTGTAGTTTTCAAATGGCTGTGCAAATACTGTAGTATATAGTGCTGCCTTGAGCATGTTCAGGAAGTGTCACCCAAATCTGACTTTTTTTTTTGCATTGGAAATAATGTACAGAGTAAACTGTCATAATGAAAACATGACAAAGCAATTTGACTGTCTTGTTCATAAACAATGGTGTCAGTACTTCAGGATGACACTGACACTTTCATTGACATGAATACTTGCTTTTGAGCAATGAGCTATCCATTTTGAGCAAGTGACACGCTTTTGCAGGTTATCAACTAGGTTTTGCAGTTTGTACTAATTGTTTTGAGAAATGCATTAACTGTTGTGCAAATGTTAATAGTATTGTGAGAAATGCACCAAAGCCACTGAGAAAAACTGTAATTTGGTAATGCTGCAAAATTCAGATATTACAGGTTTTGTCCCTTAGAAATGCACAATTTACAATAGCTTAAGTTGAGAGAAATAGGTACGCAAGTTTTAATGTACTTTTATTTTACATTAAGAAAAACAGTACCATCCTCACTAATTATTCAAGAAATAGGCATTTTCATAAATTATTTTAATGATTCTCATTAAAAACGCTTAGTGAAGTTTATTTATAAACTAATTTCGAGAGGATCACGTGCTTATGATTGTTAGCGACTGGACCCACATTATCCAATTCACTACGCACCAATCAGATGATCCCTAAGCTACTATAAATACCCCGGGTTTCATATCACCGCTATCTTCGCTTTGAAGAATCCTCTCTTCCACCCCTACTCCTCCTCTTTCCTAGATGGGTGACACGGTGGCCAGCGGGCATTTATGTGCGGAGTTTGCACGTTCTCCCTGTGCTCACATGGGTTTACCCCGGGTTCCCCGGTTTCCTCCCACTGATTAAAAACATGCAACCTAAGTTTCATGCAGTTCTATGCACAACACCAAACAAAAGCCACAAAGCAACTTAAAGGTGAAAAGCCCTGCCTTCTCGTAAACTTGTACAAGGCTGTGGATTTAAAACGTTTAACAAAGCGTGCCGTAAGCAAGTGGTCCTAAACCTATTTATCACCACGTACTGGTCAACACTTCGAAAATTTTACAGCAGACAGTTCGTGGCAGTTTGTGGGTCCTTCACAGGGTCTTTTCCCCTAAGCAAAGAAACCTTCCAAAGATGTCTGTTTCTTACTCATTTTGTTGCTTGTGGGTTCAATTTTGGCGCTCAAGTGATCAAAATGTAAGTGAGAGAATACGGTAATTTTTCAAAACAAAAGATTTTTCAAAATAAAAGATCGTTCAGACTCGTTCAGAATAATTAAGGATTTTTCTGTGTGGCCCAGTACCAATTGATTCACAGACAGGTACCGGTCCGTGGCCCGGTGGTTGAGGACCACTGCCCTAAGTGACGTATTTCAGATTTGCAAAAAGATAGACAGCGCCCTCTGATGTATTTGTTATCTTAAACTTGCAATGTTACATACAAGGAGCAAAATTTGACAAAAATGTAAGCTGAGGCACATATTTCAGCTGAGCTTGAGTTGGATTGTTACCTTCATTGCAGTGCAGTCCCGTCTTTTCTTCTGAACCGTTTATATATCACATTTGAAAATCTAGACATGCTTGTTGCATTCCCATCACCAGCATTCAATTAGAAAATAGGCATTTTCATGGACAGAAAAAGAGATTGCTCCATCCTATTTTCTAGGAAATGGAGAAGCGGTTACTGGAAATGTGGGTGAATGAGTCATGGCTTACCATGTGCTGTGTGTACGGAGCAAAGAGCTGCCATGATCTGACAGACGGGAAAGGCGGGAATGAGCACGTGTCCCGAACGCCACATCTGCACCTCATCAGCAGTCCTGCCTGCCCTTCTGGAGCAGTGCCGTCTCACTGCTGCAGTGTAGGATGACAAAGGCGCAGACAGACTTCCATTATTAGCATCAGGAAAAAGGGGAAGTCACATTATGTAACTGTGGATACAGTGTTTCAGTATAGCAGATTTGATTGAACCTGATAGTCTTGATGATTTTAGAATATATGTTTTGTAAATAAGTGGCTCTGCAGAACTAGATTTAAAGAACCAAACCTCCTGGATTATGTCCAGTTTATAGAAACAGGTGTGTGTTTGGGCTGTTCCAGTAAACCTGTGTGAGCCTGCTGAAAGTGTTTCCTAAAAAATGAAAGCACTAGATATTCAGATGAGTTTAGTTTTCCTGAAAATGCTTCAAAGCTGTTTAGATTGATTTTGATCTTTAGTGTTTTTAATTCTTGCAGAACGTTGCACAAGAAATAATTACCAACAAGCCTTTCCATTATTACAAATGAACACCTGATATACCTCTTGTGCATTATTTTGGAATGATTCATTCAACAAACCCAGAGTTAATTATTCCACTCACACTGCAGTTGCCAAACTTTAAAGGAATATTCACCCAAATAATATAAATTTACTCATCATTTACTCTTCTTCAATTTTCCCCAACCTGGTTGAGATCTTCTTTATTCTTCTTCCACGCTTGTTTGAGTTTCTACCTGTTTTCTTAGACATAAACATACTCATAAACAAGCTCTTACTGTTTATGCTTTTTGCTTTTTTATTTTTTTTATTTGCACAGTTAAAAATTCAACAATGCACATATTGCACATAGACCATCTAAATGTGTATTTATATAACTTCATAATTTTCTACTTATTATTTAAAGGTGCAGTAGGTTTTGTCTTAGTCTCTTTATGGCCCGTTTCCACTGAGTGGTACGGTATAGTTTGGTACGCTTTTATGGCCGTTTCCACTGTCAAAAGGTGTACCAAACCAAACCATACCACACCACTGTTTAGTCACATTTTGCAAAGGGTACCAAAAGGCGGAGCTAGACGTGCAGCTGAACACTATTGGTTTACAGGGATGCATTTATTGCTCGCGCAACAAGCCAGAATGAAAACAAAGGAACCGCCATGTTTTAAATACACAGCCAAGACATTACACAGAGCATAATAACGAGCCATGGTCGACCCAAGCTCAAACAAACCTTGTCGTCGTCTTGATAAAAAGCCACAAAGCTAAGAAGAAGAGCAGATTCTACTCCTGTGCCCCGTAGTTTTTACGAGCCTGTCTAAAGCATGAGCGGTTTCGCTTGCGCATCTATATTTGGAATAACAAACTTCTTGAGCTGATGATAATAATGTGCACTTGATTATTGACGTGCTTTGAAACCCGATCATTTCAGAAACAGATAAATGCGAGAGTGAAGAGCAAAAAACAAAAAGAGAAGCTGGAAAAAACTAAGGAGAAGCTGGAAAAAAGGAGCAAATTATTTTTTCAGCAAACGTGAACAAACTGCCATGTTAAACTATTATCATCACCTTTTGGACTGTTATGAACTTGGAATGACGGAATTATTTTCTAAAAGAGGCTACATGTGCTGGTGAAGATTAAGTTTAAGTCTGTTGTATTTCCCAACTATTTCAGTTTGTACTGGCAACATTTTAAAAATGTCATGTTTGTCTGTCTGTATTTTTTTCTCAAATACACAATATTTCTTTTTGTTTTATCTTCTACATCTGCTGCTTTATTGTTTCATGACTATCTGGAGCACAATGTTTTGCTTCACCCCTGTGAAGTATTCTTTTAATCTCTTCCAAATCAAATAGTGTTTTTCTCACGTGAATGTGGTAAAATTACAGTGCAAATTATTTAGTTATCTGGCAGCTTTCAAGAATTTTCTGAGAAATCAGTTTCTGAATGAAAACGTCCATCTCTTTTTCTTGACCTTCTTTGAATTATGTAACTAATAACTACATTTTTGTTATGCCACCTTGTACACCTGACCTTTTTACCACTGGCATCTTAGCAATACAGTCTCTGTTTGTTGTATCAATGAACTTCACTTTTTAAATTAGGAATGAAATGAAATCATCTGATAATCCATAAATATGTTTCCCTTGTACACTATAAGCTTGTAATTTTTAATTAAAATGTTACATTTAAGTTCTCATAAAGGCACAATACATCCAAAAACCACAAGACCTTTTTGAGTTTTTTCTGCTGAACGCAAAAGAAAATATAAAAAAAATGCTATGGAGGCTTCAAAATATCTTCTTTTGTGTTTAACAGAAGCTCAAACATTCCATGAACAAGTGAAAGGCATATAAATGATGACAGAATTTTCAGTTTTGGGTGAACTATGCCTTTAATCCCAACCTCACATGCAGATCTGCCACCATCCAAACAACAGCCAAGTCCTGTCCTACATAGTTTTTCCTTTTTGAATAGATAAGCAATTGCAACGTGTGATACGTTGTAATTTCTACATCCCTCAATAATCACTTAATTATTTCAGACCACATGTCCAGATCTTTTTATAATCCCATTCTCCTCTGAATAATGCCAAAGTGAGAGTTCCTGAGAACCACCAGAGTTCCAGTGTTTTATATGTGAGCGTGGATGTTTATGTTTATGTGTGTGTGCTTGTGTGGTCCCCGTAAACATTTAACTACAGCCAAACGCGTGTTTCTTGCTGAGAATGTGACTGGATGAGTCATGCGGGATGAATGAAGCACAGGGCTCTTCTTTAGTGTGTGTGCGCGCATGTGTGTGTGTGTGTGTGTATGCACCTTGTATTCCTAATGTTTTAGAGACCAAATGTCCTTACAAGTATAGCAGTACCAGTAAATTTTTTACCTTTGTTGGCACTTTTTTTTACTTTTTGCAAATTAGCTCATAAGTCATGCAGAATGAAGTATGAACATGTAAAAATCCTGTGAGGGTAGGGTTTAGGGGTAGTGTTGGAGTTGGTAGATATAAAATATACAGGCTTTATAGTATAAAAGTCATTACATCTATGGCAGGTACCAGTGAAGATAGATTTACGTATGTGTACATGTGCTGATGTCAGCTTAAAGGTGCTGTATGTAAGGTTATGACTCCACTAAAGCATAAAAATACAATAATATGTTTGCAGATATTTAGGAAACATGCCAAGTGAACATTCTTGTTTATGAGAAAAACAATGCTGAAGTCAGATATCCTGCTTTGAAAATGTCTGTTATGTGCCAGAACGTCTGTCTTTGTTTTGGTCATTTAACCCGCCCGAATGCCTGCTTAGCCAATTATATTTCAGCCCCCCGGGTTTCCTTGTTGGAAAACCTCATATTTTATACATTACATTTAGTCAGAAAGGCTCTCATAGTATGCGCTCATGATCAAAACACGACCTCCGGTGGACAGTAGCAAGTTCCACATGAGGTGGTTGTTAATTAGCAAATGAAATAAATATTACAAACGTTAACTTTAGGTGAGCAGGTTATATTGTAAACAAGTGTCCTAACAACATGACGAGATTTGCTGTGATAAGCAATTTGGCTGTTTGCACCAGACCCAACACAACAGAAATTTAAATACAGCCATTCAGAAACACAGAATAGTGCCCTTACTGCACTCCAACAAAATAGTAAGGTTTATAATGTAATTAATACATATAATGTACATGCTGAAACACTATGTGTTTTATTTTGAGTCACAGTTCTAAAGTTCAATTTCAAACGGTTTATTGTATTTTCAAGATCTGAGGTGAACTATCTGATTTCAGTAGTATGGCAATAAATGTCATGTAAAATGGCATTCAAACTCACATTATAAGCATTTAACACTGAATAAAGCACACAAGGTGTACCTGAGGTGATTATTGTCAGTTTTCTGTTGTTCAGCTGTGAGAAATAGAAGCCGTTTCTAATATATACATTTCAGGTGTTGTTTAGGACAAAAACTGCTTTTAATATGGAAAATAGTCCTTCTGTCATGTGCCTTTGCTTTTATTTAGAACACAAGGTGTTGTCAGTCTGGCAACCTGCTCTTAAGTTTGTTTTGAACCAGGGGTACAATACCTAGTTCAACCACTGGGTGTCAAACTTACATACAAAAAAGCCACAGCTAAACAGATGTGTTTTCAGTCTTGATTTGAATGTGCCTAATGGTAGAGCACATCTGATCATTTCTGGAAGCTGATTCCAGCAGCGGGGGCGTAGTAGCTGAAAGCCGATTCACCCTGCTTTGACTGAACTCTTGGAATTTCTAGTTTATATGATCCTAAAGATCTGAGTAATCTGTTAGGTTTGTATTCAGTCAGCATCTATAATGTATTGAGGTCCTAGGCAATTTAGTGATTTATAGACAAGTAGTAATACTTTAAAAATCTATTCTAAATGTAACTGGGAGCCAAAGTAAAGACCTGCGGACAGGTGTGATCTGCTCTGATTTTCTGGTTCTGGTTAGAATTCTGGCAGCAGTGTTCTGGATGAGCTGCAACTGTCATCAGCATAGCTGTGGTAGGAGATTTGGTTCTTTCTCATTATTTGGCTCAGAGGGAGCATATAAAGGTTGAATAGGAGAGGTGCCAGAATTGAGCCTTGTGGGACTCCACATGTCATGGGTGTCCACCTTGACCTATGGTCACCTTTACTGACATAGTAACCTCTCCCTTCAAGGTAGGAGCTGATCCATTTTGGCTCGTTTCCACTGACTGGTGTGGTACGGGTCGGTACACTTTTATGGCCGTTTCCACTGTCAAAAGGTGTACCGAACCGAACCGTACCGTGCCACTTTTTCGGCATCCTTTCGAAAGGGTACCAAACACGAGAAAGGGTACCAAAAGGGTCCCAAAGGCGGAGCTAGATTCGCAGCTGAACGCTATTGGTTTACAGAGGTACTTTACGAGCTCACGAAACAAGCCAGAATGAAAACAAAGGAGCCGCCATGTTTTCATACATAGCTGAGAGACTATATATCCATATAATAACGAGCCCTGTTCGATCTGGGCTCAAATGAACATTGTCGTCGTCTTGAAGAACAGCCACAAAGCCAAAAAAAGAGCAGATTTTACCCTGTGCCTCGTAGTATTTTACGAGCCAGTCTGAAGCACGAGCGGTTTTCTTGCTTGCGCTCGTCGCGTTTCTTTATTTGAAATAACAAACTTCTTGAGCTGATGATCATAACGTTAGCGTGATTATTGAGGACTATCCCAGATAGCCCAACCCAGTTTTCAAGTCTATCCAAAAGTATGATGTGATTGACAGTGTCAAATACAGCACTGAGATCAAGCAATACCAGCACTGTTAGTTTGCCTAAATCTGTATTTAGGCGGATATCATTAATGATAAGAGCTCTCTCTGTACTGTGATGTGCTCTGAAACCAGATTGAAAATTGTCTAAACATCCCTTGGAGCTTAAGAACATGCAAGAACCCCTTACAGGAAACTGCACACAGTTTCCTGTAAGGGGTAGGGTTAGGTGTTGGGTTGGGGCAGGGCAATAGAAAATACAGTTTGTGCAGTATACAAAAAATTGGAAGAATATGGAATGTCCTCACAATTCACAAGACATCTGTGAGTGTGTGTGCGTTTATGTGCACTAAGTTTCTCACTCAGTCTTTGTCCTTATGATCTGACAGCTACTGGCTGCCAAAGCAAACTGTAGATTCCTTCTGCCAGCCTGTAAAGATCTTTCCTTTTGCATTCTCAGTGCAGAGGAAGGCGCCCCTGAAGAAAAAAAAAATACATGATGAATAAAATAGCAACAGCAAATTCTACTTTTTTCAGGGGGCTCAATTTAACAGTAATTTAGAGTAGTTATTTCAGAAAAAAAGATCTTTGCTAAAAGTAGATGCAGTTAATGGTGCCCTGTGTAAATCAGAGCAATTCAAAACCTGAAGTTTTGCCTCTGTGCCTTTGCAGATCTACTATTACTGCTACTACAGGCAACAGGCTTTGCCAAACCACACTTACAGAAAGCAGACTGCACAGAATGAGTAGATGTGTTCACACGGGACACGGTCATGTATTCAAAACCCGTTAAACGAAGCTCAGCAAAACACAAAGTTCAAGGTTTAACTACATTTAACTTCTCACACTATCTTTCAAATATGACGCACACGTTTGAGATGCTGAATTACTGCAGGACCTGACTTGAATTTGATTAGTCGGGTATTATGTAATTTGATTAAGATTTACTTTTGACAGGCCTATTATGTTTTGGCAGACTGCTTAAAAATGTTTTATTTTTCTAAAGGTACCATCTGCAAAAAGAAGAACCGGAGAAATAGCACTACAAGTTATTTTTTTCTTTTTCTGTAGGGCAAGCATTCAACCACATGTTAAAGCATGTCCATATGAAAGAAGCTCTTTTCTTTTGCTAATTTGGCAGCCCAAGGCTTGAGAAAATAACCTGCACTTGCAGTTCTGCAACTGTGGTTAGTTGAGAGTGCAGGGGCCTCATGCAATAATCCTAAACATGAACTTACTTAACTGAAATGCTTTATGAAACGTCCGCATGCATAGAAATAATTGAGGGTTTACCTTAAAGAGGAGACATGTAATATGGTTTGGTAATTTATACTTTTTTGTTGCCAGCATATAAAAAGCTAGCTTGTAAAGAAATTAAAAAAAAGACCTATCCTAACAATTTTAGGTCCTAAAATGTTGCTTTAACATTCTCATTGAATTACAAAATGCCCAGTTTTCTAAACAATGTATTAACATTATTTTGGAGGTTATAATAATGTTGTTCAAAATGTTTTCAGAAGATTTTAGTGTCACATATTTTTCATTTTCTCAGACTATTGTTTTAAATGTTATCAAAACATTTCACATTATATTAATGTTAGAACATTTTCCTCATGTTCTCAGTAAGTTATAACTTTATGGAATGTTCTTAGAACATTCTAGAACATCACACTTTGCTGATAATTGATTATAAAGCTTGTTTGGCATGCTGTTCCGGGAGAGATCCCTGAGCTCATGAGATCCTCGAGCCCGAGGCTCCCTGCTGTTTGCAAGACAAGAGGGGAGTTTGAGCTCAGGTAGATCTTGAGAACTCCCCTACTGTAATTGCTAATGAACAGATAGTGATTGCTCTTAAGAGATAACTACCTACTAGGAGCATGTCTATGGTGCTGATTTGAATTAGTCAATTAACTTAAGTTGCATGTTTTTGGACGATGGGAGGACACCGGGGAACTAGGGGTAAACCCACGTGAGCACAGGAAGAACGTGTGAACTCCGCACAGAAACGTCAGCTGGCTTTGTAAGGACTAGAACCAGTGACATTCTTGCTGTGAGGCTACAGTGTTAACCACTGGGCCACTGTGCCACCCATCTAGGAAAGGAGGAGGAGTATGGGTGGAAGGGGGATTCTTCAAAATGAAGATGGCTGTTATATGGAACTTAGGGTATTTATAGTGGCTTAGGAATCGTCTGATTGGTAATCATAAATTGGATAATGCGAGACCAGCCGCAAGCAATCATAAGCACGTGATCCTCTCGAAATTAGTTTATAAATAAACTGCACTTTATTACTCATGTACTTCCAAACCTGATAGACCTTTGTTCATCTTCGGAATACAAACTAAAATATTTTAGGTGAAATCTGAGAGCTCTCTCATCCTCCATAGACTCTCAACTGCTTTAAAGTCCAGAAAACTACCAAATAACATGTTAAAAACAGATAATGTGCCTTCAGTGGTTCAGTTGGATATTTATGAAGCTACAAGAATACTTTTGTGTGCACATAAAACAAAAATAAAGACTTTATTTAACAGTAGCTTCTTCTCAGTGTTAATATAGTTCATGCATTCATGCATCACCTTTAGTATGACATGTACCTCGGCTGCACCTGTGCTTTGTTTCAAATAGACAGAGAAAGTCACGTGGCATCCAGGAGGGGGGTATACGTCACTGCACAGTGCTCATGCACAATATACTGACACTGAGGAGAAGAAACTGTAGGAAAAAAATAGTTATTTTATGGTACTACTCCAGAATAAATATATGCATATATAAATTTGTTTAAACTACTTAACTTAGTGATTGTTTTTTGGATGTGAAGAGACGTTCAACCAGCATAACAAAATGGTTCTGAAGGCAAGCACCTTCTAGGCCTTTAATTACTGCTTATTTGCAGACATTTGTATGCATATAGGATTTATTCTTAACAGTTTCTGCCTTTAAAAATCTTAATTTATTATTTAGGCATCAAGTAAATATCTTGTTTTTTTCCCACAAATGTTCCACATTGTATAAAAATCCAAAACCCAACCAAAAGTGCTTCAGGGGAAATTAATGTGTCTGTGCTCCTTGGGTAAGAAGATAATAAATATATACAAAACTAAAGTAAGTACATTTTTTTAATCCTTCATTCACATGGCTATTCTATAAAACAGTACCTACGCGTTTCTGCAACACCTGCTTTCTTCAGGGTGCCTTGGACTTATGATTTTGTTGTTCCACATAGTTGTTTTGACCTTTTTTACTTTATACATGTTTAATGATGTCAATTTTGCAAGTAGGACAAATTTACTGCCACACATTTCAGAACATGACACATCTTTTGCACATTAAAGTCCAATTTATTTAATGAGTTATTAAATATTTAAGATACTTTAAAAGATTATTGTAAAACTGGATGTTTGTCTAAAGAAACCCATATTGCCTTTTCTGATAAAAAAAATATTTAACTATAAATTAATACTATAAATTACAATAAATTCAACTCTTTTTTTATTATTATTACTTTATTTTGAGCTTTTTTATAACAATAAATTAAACTCTTAACTTAGGTGTTGAGGGTGAAACACTTCACTTGAGGGTGAAACACGAGTGTCTTTTTGTCTGAATAGAATAACACATCAAGTGTATTTTGATGGCATGCGTCACTTGACCGCAGACTGATCCATTGTATGTTTCCCACATAAGGAAGCTTTCTGATGGCTTTGATTCCTGTCTTTAAACCTGAGATGTGCATTACATAGCTTGCGCATTACAGAGCTGAGAACATGTCCTGGTCCAAATGACAGTCCAAGAAAAGTGGCAGCTTAATATTTAGACACAGAAGTGAAGGGGAAGTCTTCGCCTGAAGGGAACATACAGGATATCATTTGCTGAGATAATCAGTGGTTCCAGACAAAGCCTGGAGTTGATTTATGGTTTCCAAATGTCCTCCCGCATCACTTGATACTTTGCTTTTGTTTGTGTGTCAGAAGGAAATAAAAGAATAAATGCAAAGTAAGTTAGAAAGGGTAGATAGTGAGTAAATTAGAGTAAATGCCCCCCCCAGTAAGCAGAATCCTGGTTTTCCTATTATATATATTTTTTCCTGAATCAACTTTGAAGGGAAAAAAATAAGCAGAAAGTAATGCTCTTTGCATCACAGTTTGACATTTTTCCTTGAAAATGTTAAGAAAAAAATACTTTTTTTATATAAAATGCAGTTATTTTTGACTGTCTAAAACATGTGAATGAAATACATGATTGGCTGATAGACATCTAAGCCTTTTAAAGACACATCTAGCACTTTAAAGAGACAGTTGAAAAATGAAAATTCAGACTGCATGATTTTAGTCTCGATTTTAACTCGCCGACGGGTTTTAGGAAATTGCTGCCAAATGCCTGAAATTACAGGCAAATCGATGCCTGTCACTCGAGTAACAATCACACAGCGTGAACTTATAAAAACACCATCTGAGAGAATCGCAGATGAGTTGCTGACACCCGTGAGATAAATATCTGGAGCTGTCGGCGATTCAAAATAATGCAATGTGAAATATGTTCTGATTGAAAATAACGTCAGCGATTACCTACAACCAATGAGGGAGCAGCATCTACTAGTATGGGTATCCGCAGGCCAGTGGGAGGTTGATAGAGAAGTGCTTATTTTCTGTATTTTTGAACCGAATGAAGGAAAAACTAGTGTAAATTTGGCAGCAGCACCCGTGTCTGTTTGACATGTCATCTGAGCAATACCACCACTGAGTCGAAGAAGAATAAAGTTGAGGAGAAATTGCTCATTCCCTTCAAAGGCCAGGTGAGCAGAATAAGTACATTTTCTACCCCACTAAAAGCTTCTTTCTCATTATGTAGTTAATAGCTAAAGATATAATATGTGACCTCGCGTTTTGGTTGTGAGACGTAGTTTGTGGACCTAGACAACGTTGTTGGTGATTCTTCCTATTGTAAAGTCATGCAGTGTGAAACCCTCTGTCGCAGATCCATCCTACAGTGTGAACACAGCACCAACATAATGCTACCCCAGATAGTAATGCAGTGTGAAAACTTCTGTGACACAACTACTTTGAAAATCGCGCAGTCTAAACTCGGCTTTAAGTGATTAAAAACACTTTCTTGAGCACAAAAGAAGTAGATATTTTAAAGAAAGCTGAAAACCAGAAAGCATTGACCGATTTCAGTATTCTTCAAAATATCTTCTTTTGGTTTAACAGAAGAAGCAAAGCCAAACAGGTTTAGAACTAGTAAAGGGTGAGTAAATGACAGAACTAAAATTTTTAGGTGAACTGTCCCTTTAAGACCAAAAATTAATGACTTGAAAGTAGCAGTTAGCAACCATATTGTTTATAAAAATGTTGTTAACTAATATATATATATATAATTTTGACATTTCTAATAATAAAAAATAGGATTGTAGTATTATGTATATCAATCCAGTCCCAATTCTATTTTTGTACCCCTACCCCTTCCCCTTGGCCTTTAAAAACAAGTGTGAAGGTGAAGGGCTTCAAAATTTACCAATAAGAATTGGGACAACACTTCAACACCTGCACACGTCATCATACGTCATCGCAATCTTCATATGAGTTTAGACATTCGCGAGTGCTGTAGTTATTCCTGTTGTGTTATTTTTTTTTGCTATTTTTCTTCAGGAAATCACTGAAGGCATATATCATGTTATCATAACGATCTAATGTGGCAATAAGATCGTAACTATACTATGTATTTACACAGTGACCATGTTCATCTATTTAAACCCACTAAAAACAACATTAACATTATCACAGACACTGTAAAACGCTCATTCTCAGCCCCTAGACTTTCCTGACAGGGTATTTAAGTGTCATCTAGTGTCAGAATGTTACAGAATGCAGAAGTTATTAATAGCAATTATAGATCACAAAATTTAGCAGGTTTTTTTTTTCTTTTTTTTTTATAAAAGCATGACAGTAAAACATGAACGTGGTTATGAATATATTAAAACATGTGTTTGTTTGTTGTAAAAATTCGTAATAATGACAAAAATACTAATTTGTGGCTCTCCTTACTTCCGGGTGCAGCGAAAACTTGGTAAAGTCTAGACTGGATATGCGGCCGGCCGGAAATGCGATATGTACATTAATATAGCGGATTTTTTTATGACACTCTATAACAATAATTAATATTTTACAGTACTGTGACAGTTGGGTTTAGAGTGGGGGTAGGGGTTAAAAAATGTAATTTATTGGGTAATTTAATAGATAACATAAGTAATACTCGGTACAACTACTGTTTTTAGATTACTGTGACGGTTGGGTTGGGGTTGGTTTGGGGTAGGCGATAATAAAATACAATAAATGGGAAATTTAATAAATGCCATAAATAATTATCTTTAACTTCCGCAAACAAATCTGTTCTAGCAACAACCGTGAAACTGCTGCTGTAGCATAGGTGTATTCTGAAAAATTTTCTTACCCTTGGTTTCGAGTGTGGTCCTGAAAAATCTTTGTTCCAAGGGGTGTATACCCCTTCCCCTTAGCCGCACGCCTTTAAGCTAAAGAGAATTGGGACACCACTACCCCTTCACATGAACGCGCAAAATGAAGGGGAAGGGGAAGGGCTAAGGGGGAGAATTGGGATTGGGCTTATAAGTCTGTGATGTAGTGAGTCAGTTTTCAAGTAAGCTTTTAGAGTATGTGTTAAGGTTGATTTTTATTGTGGTTGTGGATGTACTGCTGCCCTCTGCTGGCGGTGTGGATGTGGCTCAGGAGTTGTGTGTGTGTGTGTGTGTGTGTGTGATGTGGCATTATGAAGTCCCTTTTCTCTGCCTCCAGCGCTCAGACCAAGAGCACACCACAGTCATGCGTGGCGAGCACAGCAATGCTTGCAAAACTACATAAACAGCAATTTTCTTGTGTTTCCCAATTTGACCATTTTGAGTCTGTGGTTTTATAACTTGACCGGATCCACTGAGGCATACTGTATGGAAATACTTTTTCCTGTTTTAACACAGCTTTTATTGTTTCAAGCTAAAATATATATGAGAAATTCCATGCAAATGTCAACATTGCCATGACAAAAATTAGATTTATACCAAAATACAAAAACTGTACTCTACATTTTTTGTGTGGTTCCCAAACTTTTCAGCCTGCGTCCCCCAAAATAACAATGCCAGTGACTCGCGACCCTTAATATCCTCTGAGGTGGTTATAAATACAGAAACGTTTAACCTGGTGTTATAAAATTTATCTGCTGCATCTGATGCTATTGCTGTGTCTTTAATATAATGTAAATACCGCAGGGGTCACAATCCAATAGATCTAGTAACTATAAGCTACTATAGTAACTATATATATAGTAACTATAAAAGACTATTTTTTTCTCTTCTGTAGGTTATGGATAAAATATGGTAATTCTTATGGTTTAATAAAAATAAATCGATTTTTGGAAACCACCAGGCAACCCCTCCTTCATTGTCCCGCAACCCCTCGGGGGGTCCCGACCACCACTTTGAGAACCACTGTTTTACAGTACTTTATAAATACTCAAAAATGAATCTGTCAATGTTTTTAAACTATTATATTTGTTTTTCCAAAGTCACACAAGTGCAAATTTCACATCTGTCACATCCATAACGGAGAGGTGTCACATCCATAACGACACGTTTTCCTCATTAATCGTCACCTTTTTAAGGTTCTGTCTGACATTTTTGTCAAAATTGAGTTATTGACATATTCTTATTAAATGACAACTTATTTACATTATGGGATGTTTTTTTATAAGTTGTTTACATTTTAAGACGTTTTAATTAAAAAACTAATATTACACACATGCTGTTTGGTATGGAACGCAAAAACTTTGAAGCTCAATATCTTAAAATCATTCAGAACGCAGATAGAACCTTATAATTCCAAGGTGACGAAATGTAAAATTAATAAATGAAATTAATCATATTTGTTCTATAGAGAGCCAACTCTTATGTTTTTGATTAGGATTATTTGATTTGGGTTGTGGAGTTTAATTCCCAGAATTTTCTACACAGCATGTTGTATACAGTAAACTCGCAGACTTTTTAGGTCACATCCATAATGCATGGTTATTTTCCTCATTACATTGGAAAATTATATTTTTCTGATCCCTTAACTCTGTGGTTAGTTGTTTTGGTAAATATAAACAGATGTTTTAATATAATGTTAACATATACTTTCTATGTGAATTTATGTTTTGAGTTTTTACTGCAAATGTCACATCCATAACACTGGAATTGCCCATATACATGTTGGATGTTTGTGTTTATACACTGAAAAAAATGATGTCTGCAAAACTGTTGCAAACAATTTATTTGTGTTAAATTTAAACAAATTAAATTTAATAAAATTCTACTTAATTTGTTTGTTTGAAATATGTTTTCTGTGTGTGGCTAATGTGTTGCAATATGACTCATGTTTTGTGTGGTTTTAATTAGTCCTCCTATAACCGATGTTTATTCTAGTGAACAGTTGGAGCTCTGTGAATGTGATTTAATCACAGCTGGGAAAAATGGAAATGAAGAAACATTTCCAAGAAAATTGGCTATTTATAGAATGGAAGAACCAAAGTTTGTTTGAGGATTTTCCATCTGAACAAAATCCAGAAAGATTTTTGAAGGGTAACCACAGATTTCCTATCACATGTTAAAGTACTTCCCTTGTATGTGATGTGTTGTTAAAGGGATAGTTCACCCAAAAAGTTGTCATTCATCTACCATACAATGTGTGACTTTTTTCCCAGCAGAACATTTAAAATTATTTTTAGCTGTAAACTTTTTTATCTAATAAGAAAAAATGTTCATAAAATAAATTTCAACATGCACATCTAAAAAGTCATGTGATTTTGTTTCTACAGATCATGTGATAACAAAAAGGAGCCCAATGTGGACGACATTGTAAAACAAATCAGCAGACCGACCAAATTGCACAATGTCTGAAATGTTGTTTTGATCATTTTAAAATACTTTAGCCATAGTTTGTCATCAAAGTGGTTCGGTATTATTACCTACCTGTCTTGAGTGTCTACACAGCCAAAGAGTGGTCCAAAATCCACTGCAAAATTCAATTTATTTTTTTCTCTTTGACTCATCAGATTGAAATGGTAGATTATTTTATTATTTTAATGCGATTTTGCTGTTTAATTCACATCTTTGAATGAAAACACAGCTTCTAGCACTCTGAGAGTAAAGAGAAAATAGTGTAAAGGGAAAACCAAATGAATCCCTGTGGCGTAAAGCTAAATGTACAAGAACTGTTCCTTATTATCACCTTTAAGTATATTGACTGTGTAGATGTACTGTCACTTTAATTGTATCTGTTGTGTTAATTGGTGAATCTGTGCTTACAGTAGATTTTTCTGTCATTGTGTTTCCACAGGTGGATTACGCTAAAGTTCTCCACTATGTTGGAGCAGGAGTGGCCTTTCCCACCAGTATGCTGTTTGTGTGCTTACAGTCTGCGTTGACCTACCGCCTGGCTAAGACTCAGGGAGAATATAACATGGGTCATTTGCGCCTTTTCATGACCCTGCTGGCTTTCGTAGCCTTGGTGCTTAGTATCCTTTTACGCTATTAGTCCTTTTTATGTTATGTAGCTAAACTCTCAGAAATAAAGGTAAATGTGCTGTCACTGGGGTGGTACCTTTTCAAAAGGTACACATTTGTACTTGAAGGGTCCATATTGGTACCTCAAACGTATATATTAGTACCTAAAATTTTTAGGAGGAACACTTTTGTACTTTTTAGGTACTAATATATACCCTTAGGTATTGATATGGATCTTTTACGTACAAACGTGTCCCTTTCAAAAAAGGTACCCCCGCAGTGACAGATCATGTACATTTATTTCTGAGAGTGTATGTATGCTGTGTATTTGTATTAAGGCTGCCAATCAAATAAGATTAGGGCTATCACAGTGTTAGATTGTCACTATACAATTAAAGTTGAGGAGATCCAAGCCGCTGCACATCTGTACAGCTTTTTGAGTTCACAGAAAAGTGTTATATAAATGTAACAATTTATGAACAAATAGTATTAAAGTGGTTAAGATACTTAATAATATTAATATTATTGAAGCATGCAGAAATATTTTGGGTAAGAAACATTACATTCTCACTCAATTTCAAATACAAAATTACCACTTAAGAAGAAATTAAGACCACAATATAAAAAAAATAATAAATAGTGGGCACTATTTATGAATTCAGGTCCTACTACTGTAGAGCAGGCATAAAATTTCTTACTTTGTTCCCTCATTTTAGGTAGGTCGTGTGAACAATTTTTTAAATTTGTTCCCTCAATTGACTAAATCATGCACATATGCTGACATTAAATTAATGTATTATTTTGTATGCATGATTGGCCTAGAACAGTGGTTCTCAAACTTTTTTTCATCAAGTACCACCTTAGAGAAAAGTTGTCTCTCCAAGTACCACCATAATGACGAGGCAGATTAATTCCTATTATTAAGAATATTTATTATTGTCAGCCACTTTAAACATTATAAATAGTTTGAACACTGAACTGTGCTTATAGATACATTGCAAAAAAAGCTTTTCTTACTTAGATTTTTTGTCTAGTTCAAATATCTACAAATTCCTAAATTGAGAAGCATTTTATAGGCAAGCAAAACATATTGTCTTGTTTTCAGAAATAATTTGCCAAAATTAACAGAGTTTTTCCTTAAAACAGGCAAAATAATCTGCCAATGGGGTAAGCAAAATAATCTTGTTTTTCCTTTTGAAATAAGATTATTTTGCTTATCCTATTGGCAGAAAGAAAAAATCTGTGTAATTATATGTATTTATTTTCTTTACAACAAATCACATATTCACTCCTATTCTCCCATTTCTCAGAGCACCAAAACCAATATCAAAGTTAACTTCTTGCGTCTGCCAACTATAATTCATTCATTCATTTTCTTTTTGGCCTAGTCTCTTTAATAATCTGGGGTTGCCACAGCGGAATGAACCACCAACTTATCCAGCATATGGTTTACGCAGCGGATGCTCTTCCAGCTGCAACCCTTCACTGGGAAACACCCATACACACTCATTCACACACATACACTACGGACAATTTAGCTTACCCAATTCACCTATTGTGCATGTGTTTGGACTTGTGGGGGAAACTGGAGCGCCCGGAGGAAACCCACGCGAACACGAGGAGAACATGCAAACTCCACACAGAAATGCCAACTAATAATTCTAATGAAAATTGTTTTAAATATCATACACTGATTCTAGATTTTTCTGTAAAAATGCAATTATGATAACCTTATTGCAAATCTGCAAAGTAAAATAATTAAACCTTTTTACTTCATTGATGTTGCAATAAGATGTTTTATTTAAAAAAAATACATTCATAACATGGCACTTTTACATGGAATCTTAGTTTTTTCTTATTAAAAATTATCTTCACATATAAGTAATTAATTAATTAAATTTGTGTTTCTTGATTGCCTGACTTTATTTTAACCAACAGTCGAAGTCAGTTATAACATCAAATGAATAAATAAATGCATTAAGATAAATTAATAATGCATGAATTTAGCAGCTCTAATCTGTATGTTATTTTGCCATGTGGCCAGCTCATGTGACCATCTCACACATTCCCAGAATGTTTAAATTTCCTCTTTATGCTTTTCCTTCTCGATCACCAAGTTCCTGCATGTTATTCCTGTAATAAAAACAGGCCTGAGCATGATTTTACAGTGTTCATTATGATTCCTTGACGAAACTTTCCTCAGGTGGGGTGTTTTTTGTCCAGGAGAGTTTTATCCTGCAACATGCTTCAGCCATTTTCGAGTGGGTCTTCTGTGTCATTATTATGCTGTTTTATGGCACATTCGCTTTTGAATTCGCCGGGATATCTAGTGACACCATGATGGTGCTGGCCCGAGGACAATCTCTACCCTCTGTAAGCCGAGACCACAAAATGGAGTCTCTAAGTGGAGCCAATCAGCACCAACCAGACGGTCTGTCCATATTATAACCCCAAGCTCTTTCAACACTAGAAGAAAAACACTTCAACCGCTGAGGGAAAGTAACAGAAACTGGTTTACCTTTGCCAAAGTATCCAGCTCTGATTTTGCACATTTTGAAGAGACTTCTTCACTCTCTGGGGACCTTTTGAATCTTACATCTTCCATGCTGGGAAAAACAAAAGTCATCGCCTGGATGTTGTGGAGTTTCTCTTAGAACTTAGGATTTCGAAGTGGATAAATTAAGAACTACTAGTTGGCTAAACTTTCTGGTGAAACCAGAGGAATGCTACATCAGTTGCTTAATAAAACCCCAACACTAAAGCATTCTAACATGGTGCCTTAACAAATGTTAAAGTGCCAATTCTAGACCTTTCAAGCCATTGAATCCAAAAATGCTGTTTTATGTGCCTTTTGTTTTTTTGTTTGTTTGTTTTGTCCAAAGGTAGAAATGGTTAAATCATATAATGTTTTGTCTGTCAACTGATCAAAGTGTTTCATTTTGCCTTAATCACCATATGCTATCTGGAACGTCTTGTTCAGGAGATTGTCATTACCATTGTGCCTTATACCAAAAACCAAATACAGCTATTTAATAGACATATACGTCCATAGTCTAAATCTGAAAACTGCCTTTCATATACAAGGCATGTATATTTTCATATGAATTGTAAAGAGCAAAGCTGAACGAGATCAGCAAAAACCTCTCGCGAAACAGCCGGATAAGCTTATTATCACATTAAGTCGCCAGTAAATGGTGCCATTCCAGAAGTCATGTTAGAGGCAATGAGTATTGCTGTACATTGTGACCAAATGTAACTAAGAAGAGAGATAGTTTGTCCTGAGGTCATTGTGATTGTTACCTCTTTCTGTCAATGTGGGAACTGTCATGTGTTGTGTTAGAGTTGGTTACAAGGAAGCGTAGCAGTGAAAGCTGCCCTCTTAGAGAGTGGCTAGTTTATGCGTCACACAAAAGGTCTTTGTGGACTGTTTTTTGCAGACAAAATGACATGCAGCAGGACTGCTAGTTCATAACTGTTTTTGTTTGTTTTGAAAATAACAGATGGAGCTTGGTTTACAGTGGTCAAATGTTTTCATACTACCAACATGACAAAAAAAATCTAATTGTTTTCCAATCATTATCACGGGAGTTTAGTCATTTCATTTGTCAGGATAAGAGCCATATTGATGCTTATCACCATCTGATGCTACCAGTGCCATCCTGAAAATATCTTCCATTACCTACAGTAGGTGAGAGTTTAATGTGGTCATTAACACCGTGGCTTGTACCGCCGCCGCTTTAAATGGGTAAGAACGTGTTTTTAATGTATGACCACACTTTGTGAATATGCCGCCAGGGGGCACAAAGGGACAAGATGCGAACGGACAGAAATAGCCTATACAGCAGCTTTAAACATGCTACTGTATGCTCGGGAAGATCTGTTTGGATCTGTTTTGAAGATCTGTGTTGATCCACCACACTTAAAAGGTTTAACCAAAAATTAAAATTCTAATATTATTTACAGACCCTCGTGTCGTTTCAACTTCCTGAGATATTCATTAATCTTTGTACCACAAATTGAGATATTTTAGAATGCTTTCATCCTCTATAGAGCACAATAGTCCAGAAAAGGAACAAAGAACAGTGTCAAAATAGTTTTCAAAAGTTCACACTTAGATATTGCTTAATAATGTTAGCCGGTTTGGCATGCTGTCCTGGGAGAGAACCCTGAGATATTTGAGCCCAAGGCTCTTGCCTGGTCAATGAGCACCTTGATCAATCATATCACATGCTCCTCTTGAAATTAGTTTGTTAAACTTCACTTTTGGTGCGCAAAATTTTTCATGAAGCTTCATTTGTTTACAGTTGAACCACTGAAATGATGTTAAATGTTTTAAAAATGGTTTTGGTTCCTTTTCTGGTCTTTGAATGTGTCTTTGCAGAAGAGAGCTTTCCAATCTCATCTAAAATCACTTAATTTGTGTTCCAAAGATAACCGAAGATCTGGGGACTGGAATAATACAGGGGTGACTAATTAACAACAGAATTTGAATGTTTGGTTGAACTAATACCTTAGGTTATATCTTCTTAAAGTAACTTAAATATTATCTTGAAATAACCCCATACTTTGGTTTCTCACTTAAACCACTCTTTAATGCACCTCCAAAATATTCCTTGAAGAAACACAAATCACCGGTTACTCTCATGTTGTTTCCCTGTGGATATGAAATGGAGAAATGTAAAGATGTTTCATATAACTGGGCAGCTCAATTGTGCACAGGACAGTTCTACAATTGTAGTGACCGTAATATAAAAAAGCTCATAATACTCGTTTGGCATATTATCAGCACAATTGCTATGAATAAAGTACAGGTGAACCTTTCCTTTGGCTGAATATATCAAATCTAATTTCCATTCCTTTTAGATGTAAGCACTGCAGAATACATTTTGATTTTTTCTCTAAATAATTAAGTTTCATTGTTTCCTTTTTTAAAAACAAGGCTTTAAAAGAAATAAAACATAAAAAATGAGCTGCACTACAGAAAACATTTGTGTGTGTTTTTGGAGCTTAACAGACTTTGGCCAAATGTATTAAAGCAAACCATTTTGGCATAAAATACCTATAGTCCAGATTTACTAAAATAAAATAAAAGCAATAGTGAGGAAAGGATACAGACTTTTTATGAATAACTTTATTGCATTTGCAGGAGTTTCCCTTTCAGATGCAATTTTTTGGAGTATTTAACTGAATTATGCAATGTGAAACAAGTATTTTAGTCAGTTTTCTTGCATCATTAGCACCCACAAAAATGTCTTAATGGTTCACTATAAATATAAAAATGAAAGCACCATTTACTCACCTAGAAATGGTTGCAAACCTTAATGAGTTTATTTATTTTTTGTTGTTGTTATTGAACACAAGAAATTTTGGTGAATGTTGAAAACTGGATATCCATAGTAGTAAAGACATGCTTCAGAAGTCAGTGGCTGCTAAAATGCTTATTAAAATTCATAATCAAAATATCTCCTTTTGTGTTCAGCAGTAGAACGAAACTCATACAGGTTTGGAACAAAAAGAGTTAGTAAATAATGACAGAATTTTCATTTCTTTAATGAACTATTCCTTTAAGTGTTTTACGTAGATTACCTGCACCTGATTATAATCAGCTCTGTTTGTTTGTAATTGTATTAAGATTGCGTTTAGTGGTGTCATTCTGAAAATGGGTTGCTGCTTTTGTGTTTTTAATTTTTGTGCAAAAAGTTCTAAAGCTTTAATGGAGTTAAGCTGCGGTCACACTGGAGTTTGTGCTTGCGAAATTCTGTTGTACAGCGCTGCAAAAACTAGATGATTAGACATTTTTAAAAAAGTGAGCGATTGGCCCAATATCTTAAATTTCTATCCAGTGAGGTCATGTTTTGATCCTCGATTGGTCTCACGCAGTCAAGAGATGCGATTTTGCAGGTCAGAGCTTGAACTTTGCAACGCAGTGAACTGCGAAACTTGACGCACAAACTTGCGTGAACGCGCGGTGGCGTTTGGAGGCGTGAGACGCAGAGCACTTAATTCTGGAGGTCATTAATAATATAATAACACTAATACTAAAATGGTTAAGGGTTTTAGAATGACCAAAACAACATTTCAGGTGCTTAACAATGTGCTCAGCCTGCTAGTTTTTCCATTCACACACATTTTTATCATCACATGATCTCTTATAAGAAAATCACATGACCTTTTTTAATGCGCATATTGGAATTTGTGCGGTAAAAGTTTCCATCATAGTTTATGCGCATCTTTTCTTATCGAATAAAAAGTATATCCTTCTCAGTTATACGCATTTTCAAAATTGATGCTCATCTTGGCGTTTCCATTAACCGTTTTTTATGAGCAGATCCAAATTGCACTTAAAAATAGGTGGATGGAAACGTAGCTTATGGGGAGAAATGTGCAGTGTGACCGCAGATTTAAACTTACTCTCACCCTAATTAGCATGTTCTGTAAATCTGGCCTATAGTTACAATGAACTGGATTTTTAAATTAACAAGCCAGTGCATTCTTAATTGAGTGCTTTCATTGTCATTTTGTGTTCAACAGGGAAAAAATACCCCAATGTGAAGGTGGTTAGAACGTTAAGAGATTTGTCATTTGAAGTATTTCTTTGAAATACAGTCCGTTGAGTCCATTTTCCCTGTCACCTTTTGCCTAGACTGGTGTTCCTCCATGTATTATCTACTAGTTTGCTTAAACCTGGGCTCTTGACAGTCAATAGCTGTAAACCTGCTGCAAACCTGCTGAAATTCAACAAGACTCACATCAGCCTTTAATATCATACCAGAAAGCAAAAATACCTTCATGTGCCTTTGTTTCAACCAAAGATCTATGATTGGAGAAATGTTTTTGTTTGGCAGGATATGTTTGATTGTGCTGTAAATTTGCCTTAAAATGTATGGAAATAAAGCAGAATCAAACTCACCACACCGTGTGCATTGAACTTTGCTTAAGTCAAGTCATGTTGACTGTGTCACACAGCGCCTGCTACTCACCATGGACTTTGAGTTTACTCAAATACAATGAATTTGTTTATTCTTCTTTGACTCATCAGGTGTTTCTTTATTGGTGAACTGTTACAAATTTGGTACATGTTTTTTTTTTAATTCAGTGCAATTTAACAGAATGATTGTTTGTTATATATCAACCAATAAATAAGTCCTTATTTGTGTCTAAAGACATCCATACTGACACCGGACAAATATAAAGAATTTTCCACACTTTAATTATTCACAATTATTTACACGTCAGATCTTACATTCAATCTTAAAGACAAAGGTTGAAAATCTGAAAGAAGTACAGGATGGTTTACAGTGTTTTTGAAGGATTAATACCGATGTTTAACCGACAGAAGTCAACAAATGCAATTACACAGTGGCTTCCATGCACAGATGAATTAGTGCGCAACTAAATCTGGCTTTGTTTAAAACCAAAGTACATTCACACATACATACATACATGCTCACTCTCCAGTGGTGACAATTAACATAAGGACAGAACAGGATATGTATGTACACAACAATATTCTCATAGTAATACACCTCTTTCATTATCCAACATTAATGAGATGATACAGTCAAAACGAGGCATAAACAAGTAATGTTTGTGCAAGAAATAGGCACACAATTTAGACCCTTTTAAGACTGTAAGTATATGATGAGAGGAATATGGTTCTCTGATAGAACCTATAAAACCTAAAGCTTCAGTGGTCCACAATATCATGTGTATGTCTCCTCAAAACACACTCACAAATTATAAAGTTGCCTATAGGCATAGTAAACTGTTTTTTTAAAAGCTGAAATGTGTTTCTGAGCCGCCAGTGTCACCCAAAATATTGCAAATTATTTTTGCACTTCCCCCGAATACTATTAGGCCTGCTCCGTCTAGCGTTGATTCAAAAACCCGCCAAAAACTCGCGCTATAAATTCAACCAGTGTAGCTGCTGTGACTGCTTAATTTTTTGAAAGCCCCACGTAGTCACAGTACTTAGCCTACATATTTAAGGTAAGCAAATTATAAAATCATTAGACCTACAGTAAAATTGTCTCTATATGCTTATCTAGCACAGGACAATGTGAATTAAAGAGAAAGAACGCGCCTCTGCTTTAAGGAATGATCGCTCGTCATGTGTGCTGACGTAATGACGCACTACGTTTTGAGGGATCGTGCCGGTTTCTAAATAAAAATCGTGACATTTACAGTATATCCATCTAATCTATTGTGTATGCGGGAAGAGAACAAAGGGGTGGAGGAGCACTGAAGTGGCTGAATGACTGAAGGTAGGGCTCGCAACTCCTCGCGCTTTAAACCTTGAGAGTTTTGGCCATCTCCCAGGGGAACTCTGACCTCCCGAAATGACCATAGCAGGCGGTGTTCTGGTAGAATGGCCTCTTCAGGTTCAGATCCCTGTCAGAGAAAAGTGAGTTCGTTAGTTTTCGCCTAACAAAACAGCCTGATTCTTGAACCAAAATGTGCATAGTTTAGTGAACTCTGTGACTAATCTATTCTCTTGTTGTCATTGGATTAATATATAATGATTGCACAAGTAATTGAATTCATTTAAAGTAAGAGACGGTTAACACAATGTAGTACCGTTAGTTAGTTACAGTAGGACTACTTTGATGGTAGTGGAACTCCCCCTGGAGAAGATATTGGGGAATGCTAAGAGTAATGTTTAATTTTATAACTATTATTATATTATGTTATCACTTTATAATGTGTCGTGTTAGCAGATTAGGCAACTATATTAATTATATATTAATTATAATTATATATAATTAAAAAAACATATTATAAAATAGCCTATTATGTTTATTTTTAGATAAGAATGCTAAAACTACTCATGTTAAAGGATTTTTCATGTGATTTTTGGTGATTTATATTGAATCCACTGCAACAAAAATCTTTTCTCTTCACTTCACGTTTTGCACTTTTAACATCTTGATTATTGATTGAAGTGTTATTTTTATTCTTTATAAGTATGCAGTTTTAGATTAATCAATGATATGACATCACATGTCCCTGATTGCCTATAAACAAAAACATTTTCCTGAATTTGAAGAACATAAAAAGAACATATTATCTTATTAACTGATTACCTAACAATGACACCTGGTCGGAGGTCAAAGTTCTTGTTGACAATATGTAGCAACTCCTTCTCTGTTTTTTCCGATGAGCCGTAGGTGAAGAGGGAGATTGAGAGCGGGTGGGCGACTCCGATGGCGTAAGACACCTACACAGCAAATATATTATTCATGACCCTTACTAGAAACCAGCTCACCCATTCCAGTTTAACCAAGTCAGATAAAATTGGACAATAATTTGCTCTGTTGCTTGGATCAACATTTTTGTCTAGACACGAGCCAATTCCTCATAATAACTCTTGTCTCACCTGAACCAGCACTCTTCTGCACAGTTTGGACTTCACCAGAGACTTAGCCACCCAGCGTGCAGCATAGGCAGCAGAACGATCCACCTTAGTGTAGTCCTTTCCAGAGAAGGCCCCACCACCATGAGCTCCCCATCCACCATATGTGTCAACAATAATCTTCCTTCCTGTAACACCAGCATCTCCCTGGAAAAAAAGAGAATATTTTACCCTTAAAATCAATGGTTCCCAACAATACTGGTAAATCTTTTTGCAATCAAGGCAGTTCTGAGTTAAATATTTCCAACCAGCTGATAGATATGTTCAGGTGATGTAATTATGCAGTGGCATAAAATAAGTGGACTGGAGTGAAACATCCAAAAGATCATTTATCACACTTACAATCACTATGCACAAGCATGAGTAAAGTTAATGATTAATTCGGTGAAATTTTAAAAGGATGAATTAATTCATTTTGTAAACTCTCTGCCCTAGTTCCCAAATCTGATGTCGCACACTAGAGTTTGCCACACACTAGAGTTTGCCGCACACTAGAGGGTTACACTAAATGTTTGAGCATGCAAAATCCTGTCATAATCACTGCGAAAAGGCGCGGGATTAAACAAAATAAAGAGAGTGATTGGTCCATATGTTAAATTTCTGTACAGAGAGGTCATGCGTTTTGATCTTCGATTGGTCTCACGCAATCACGTGATGCGATTTCGCAGGTCAGAGTTCACCAAGCTTGAACTTTGCAACGCAGCGAACTGCGGAACTTGTCGCATTAGCTTGCGTTTCTGGTCTGTAGCATTAGCTTCCATATGAATGGAAGTCTATGGGCTGAAAAGTGCCGCAGGTTGAGTTCCACAGTCCTACAGGGTTCAGTTTCAACACAGTTTAACACACCTAAATAAGCTAATCAAGGTATTTTAGACAATAAAGCCGAAGTCACACTAGAGTTTGAGCTTGCGAAATTCTGTCGTACAGCGCTGCGAAAAGGGGCGGGATTAAACAAGATGAATAGACATTAAAAAAAGCGAGCGATTGCTCCATGTTTTAAATTTCTGTTCAGAGAGGTCATGGTTTGATCATGGATTGGTCTCACGCAGTCAAGTGATGCGATTTCGCAGGTCAGAGTTCACCAAGCTTGAACTTTGCACCGCAGCAACCTGCGAAACTCCAACGCATGACCCTGCGTTTCCGTTCTGACGCATTCGCGTGCGTATGAATGGAAGTCTACGGGGAGAAAAGCCCAGTGTGACCGCGGCTTGATGAAGGATCATTAGACTGCCAGGTGGGTTTAATTAATACTAGCATTTTAATGTTTAAGCAATATCATATTATTAAATTTTTTCTGAGCATATATTTCCCACCTTTTTAGTGGTGTTCCTGGGTCCTACCAAACACCTTCTAAATATCTGGTTATGCTACCAGAAAGTATTAGATTTAGTCTCTTTGTCAATTTGTGTTCTTTCAATTAGGACTAGTTTTGTATTTCTGCTTCAGAAACCTTAATGACCTGAGCTAGGCATGGGCCGGTATAAGATTCTCACGGTGTGATAACCTTGGATAAAAATTTCACGGTATCACAGTATTAAGATTACTGCTCTAAAATAAGTTTTTTTTAAATGTCTATGTAAAAAAACTAAAACTTTTTCCCCTTTGAAAGCAATATATTTTATTTTAAAAAAAGATTTATAATACTTTGGAACAGTAAATGTGTCAGGCTAAATAATTTAAAATGAATGATTGACTTCTGCTGTCTTCATTAGTTTCTAAATCACAGATTTCTTTACAATACAACAGCATCTTTGGATATTTATTCTGCTGGAGATACTGTTGTCCTAAAAAACAAAAAAATGTAAATAAAAAATTTTACACACCTTAGAAACGGTATAACAGAAAATTTTGGCGAGTTTTAAAACCTTGTTTTAAATTTTATTCATTTATTCGTTTTCTTTTCAGCTTAGTCCCTTTTTTAATCTGGGGTCGCCACAGCGAAATGAACCACCAATTTATCCAGCACACGTTTTACGCAGTGGATGCCCTTTCAGCTGCAACCCATCACTGGGAAACACCCATACACTCTCATTCACACACATACACTACGGACAATTTTAGCTCACCCAGTTCACCTATACCGCATGTCTCTGGACTTGTGGGGGAACCAGAACACCCGGAGGAAACCCACGCGAACAAGGGGAGAGTATGCAAGCTCCTCACAGAAATGCCAACTGACCCAGCCGAGGCTCGAACCAGCGACCTTCTTGATGTGATCTCATTTTTAAAACAAAGAAAACACTATTTGAGGATAATGGTGTCAATATAAATAAATAAAGTGTTTAGCAGGGTTGCCTCACATCAAGAAGGTGACTGTTTCAAGTCTCTGCTGGACTAGGAGGCCTTTCTGTGTGGAGTTTGCTTTGTGTCTTGCCTGGGATTCCTCCAGGTGCTCCGGTTTCCCCCACACTCCAAAGGCATTCAGTGTAGGTTATTTGGATAAATTAAATTGACCATAGTGGATGTGTGAATGGGAGAATGTGTGTGTTTGTGTTTCCCAGCACTGAGGGTTGTTTTCTCAGTGCTGTGTTGTGGCAAGAAGGGTATTTTCCAGTAAAACATACGCCAAAGTAATTGTCACTGTGCTGACCCCTGAAAAAGCAGGAAATAAGCCAGTAAATAAATTGCACTGTTCATCCCACTAGTGTGCTTCAATGTTTAACCAGAAAATTTGTACAAAATGGCAAAAAGTCACACTTTTTTTTCTGGTGTTGCTGGTCAAAAATGACTGGCCTACAAAACATTCACTTATGAAGTTCACATTATGTTCTCTTCCAGTTACAATATGATTATTTTTGCATTTATTTGTAGAACGGATTGATCGTAGCTGATAATAGCTCATTAAGCTGTAGTTATGTTGATCAAAAATGACCATTGTCAAACGTTTTGGCACATTTGCCTGTACATGCACATGAGCCCTAATCTAAATCTATAGGTTTTAATATGCAGTGTATTGACCATTTTTAAGGGATTCAAACAATAACAATGTTCCTTAACTATTGCTTGTTTTACATTTTTAATTTCTATAGCTTCAGAGAATCCAAAAAGGCCCACATATTGATAAATAATGTTATGGCAGCTGTTTTAACATTAAGTTATGATTGAATTGCAGTTACAGTAATGAAATAGTTTGACAACAAGCAGGAAATGTTCATGGGCCAATAACATCGCCATATTGAATTGGTCTATAGGAGTGTGTTTATTGACTGCATCTGACACTTTTCATTGTACTTGGGCTTGGATGCAGCTGCTCGGCCATGGAAACTCATTCCATGAAACTCTCTATGCACTATTCCTGAGCTAATCTCAAGGACACTGTCACAATCACCAGCGATCCAGGTGTGCGGTATGCTGGTAAACACGCCTTCACACGGACTACAATTCTGTCACTTTATAAACTACATTTCCCGTCATGCAACTCACACACACCTGTTCCGGTTCTCTGATGATTACACACATATACTGCTCACATTCACACACACTTTGCGGAGTCTTGTTTTTTGCTCAGCGAACATTACAGAGCGTTTTCCTGTTTGTCTTGCCGTGTTTGGATCTGTGTCTGTTTTCTGATTTGATTCTTTGCCACCTAGCCTGACCATTTGCCTGTATTTCGACTATGCTTTCTGGATTATTTTTATGCTACTGTTTGCCCTTGTTTTTTACCATTGCCTGCACAAGTTTTCTTTAAATAAACTGCACGTGGATCCTCATCTCCTCTGTCAGCATCTGCACAATACAGACACATTCTGTTTGGAGGTCTGTAGCTATTGAATCTGAAGAAATTTGGCAGCCCATCATGCACTGACCATGTTGTTCCGAATTGCTTCCACTTTGTTATAATCAGGGCTCTGAACAGGTTCAAGGAACAGAAACAAAAAACGGAAACGAATGACATTTTGCAGGAACAGAAACGAAAAATGAAAACAAGATCAACTTTAATCGTTCTGAACAGAAACGTTTAAAGTCAACCGGTTAATAACGTTATTTTATCGTTCTCTTTATTATATGAATTTGTTGTTGTTTGTTACTAAAACTTGTGTTTATACTAAATGAATTATTGATTGTCGATTGTTTTTAGATGGGTCTCCATAAAGAAAATCCTTTTGTTAATATTTCCCTTATGACAAATCATCTGATAAATCGATCTGTAATATTGAAGGATGAGTGGCAGATCATAAACATAAGCAATGATATGATATATTATCAAACCACCCAAGCATTTTCCATTTGGAGAATTACAGTAATTAATAGCTTAGTCCTTATAAACAATCCATTAATAATATACGAGATCTGTGCATAACAGGGTTTTATGTGTCCCCAATATGCGAAGTCAAGAGAGTGCACGACTCCATAAGGTTAAGTAAACTGCGCACACTTGATTATGTAATGTGTGAAATCGGGGACGCGTCTCACAGCGCAAAGCATATGTATTAAATGCCCATGCTTAATCGTTTAGGTCTATGGGTTTTTGGTTAGGCCTACCGACAATAAATCGATCGAGTAATCATTAGCATCCCTAGTTTAATCAATCGTAAAAGTATAGTGTCAATGTTATCAAAATGCACACACAATCTATCAATTAATCTATCCAGGGCTCTAGACTAACGTTTTGCCTTGGTGCGCCTTTTTTTTTAGGTGCACCACGCATTGCATTGTATACAACTTTATATTTATATTAAAGATGAAGGCAAGAATATGAGAATGATACTTTTTATATTTTTACACCAACAAAAATATCTTGTGGTATGCACTTGTTTAATAAAAATATTTGTAATTGTAACATTCAACATGCAATAAAGTGCCATAAAAAAACCCTAAATTGCATAATCTTTTGTATTTACAACTAAAATTAAGTTTTATACTTGGCCTATGCCTAAATCCAAAAAGCACTAAATAATGTATATATTTATAAATTACTCTAATTAAACTAAATAACTATATATTACACTAAATAACAAAAATAGGCTATATAATATTCTCTGATATATTTGTAAAGTGTATTTGTATTATAGTGGCAGAAATATTTTTTGACGCGCCTTGTCAAAAGTGAGCGGACACTTTCACTAATAAAAAATGTAGCACTTAAATTATTTCATTTTTAACAATCAATTAAATTACAGCGGTTAATATCAAAAGTTGATAATGATATAGAATATACTAAATTTTGATGGTAAAATAACCATTTAAACGATGGCTGTTATTTCTTTCAGCATTCAAACATTAAATAACTAATGCATCAAGTGAAATAAAAACGAATATGAAGCAACACATTACAGGATATAAATCATATAAAGGATATTATATTTAGCAAAATGCTGCACTTTTTATCTTTGTATTTTTATCATTTTATTTCTGTTATTTTTAATATTTTATTATCTTCATAATTAAAGCTATAAACAAATTCCTGCTTGACATTTTAGAAAATATTTTGCGTACCCAGTATATATTAAAGATCACCGAGAACAAAAACAAAACAAAAAAACAAAAACATGTTACTTTTTACATGCTCATTTTATTTTTATAAAACATTTTTTTTGAGTAAAAACAATATCGACATTTTATAAACCATATTTATTTTATTTATTCATTCATTCCTTTGACTTGTTTATTGGCGCATATATAGACTATAATTTAAATCAAACAGCATTATCTTGGACAGATACAGTGCCATTAAAGCTTTCAAACAAAAGTCCAAAAAATTAAAGAAAGATTTGACTTTCACCGGTGACGGCGGAATACCTTACAACACGCCATAACCATGCATGAGCAAATAGCAGTATAGCCTAAATTACGTATTTTTTAAAGATTATCATTTAGCCTACCCACAGCGCACGTGAGAGGTGGATGCGCGGCAAATACTGACTCACGCACTATATACCTATTTCATTTATAACACTTTAAACTTGACTTCGCAAGCCGATCATCTTTAAACTCAAAAGGCATTTTTAAAGTGTCCTAACTTGGCTGCTGCTGCATAATGGGATGTGTCTTTTCACAACTGTAAAAGTGCGCTTTAATGAAAATGAAAGCAAACATTTAAAGGGTTCTGCATTTTGTCAATTTTAGCTGTCCAACTAGACATTTTTATTAGTTATGTAAACCCATAACTGAAAAACTAATGTAAAAATGACAGGCAGGTGCGTCTCTGCTCAAATTAATTTAACGGCAAATTTCTTTGCGCCTTTTCCTTTTAGAGCTCAAGAGAGTTGTATTTAAGGAATTAGTTAACCACAACATGTAATTAATTAGGCTGCTCGCCTACATGTTATTCACTAGTCCCGTTTTCTCCCGTGGGAGTTTAGAGTGCGCTTCCGCCGCCGCGTGCGCATTTTAAAGGCTATACGAGCGCACCCTGGCCTGACGCAGTGACCTGATCTCTAGACTGTTGTTTTAATTTCACAATTTTCATAATTTAATTGCTTTTTCATTATATAAAGTATCTAAATGTGTGTTCTGAAGGTTGGAATGGCGGGAGTGTTAGTAATTAATGACAAAATAAATTTTCACTTTTGAGTGAACAATCCTTTATGAAAACTGAGGGGGCACAAATTCTTTCTGAAGGGGGCAATTTTTAGTTGCACCTAAGAAATCAGGGCACTAGAGCCCTGCAATACTTTGTAATAAAATAACGTTATAACCGTTTTTTTTTTGTAGAAAACGTTTTCGAAAAAAATTTTAATAGGGAACGCAAAAACAGAAACGAAAAAAATATCAATTATGCTCGGAGTGAACCGATTGGATTTTTTTTCGTTTTTAAGCCCTGGTTATAATACCACAAAGAGTTGACTTTGGAATAAATAGTACTGGAAAAAATTGCATGAATGAAATTGGCAATGGAAGTTATTAGAACATCAGAATTCACTGAACTGAATTTGTATTTTCTAGCAGTTGAGTCTACATGGGTTGCATGCTTGCTATTGTAGTGCACTGTGGGATTGATTGCATGCACGTGAGAATGTCAACACAGGCTCATTCTGAAAACGTAGTCCCGTGGACCTTTCTGGAGACCCCAAATTATGTAGCTGGAGGTATGTAAAAGGTCTGTTCCTTTTCGCGCTTACCAGCTGACTGCTTATCTCCATGAGGAGGGCATTCCCGCCGCAACCAGTTTGTCTCCTTAGCTTGTCATATTACGTCGGTGGACTTGAGATGCAGAGAGGAGTTGACCACAACGACGGGGTTCAAGTCAGGGGAGAAGCAGTTTCAGAAATCAGGTAAGACAAAAACAGAATCCAAAAAATAAAATGAACAAGTAAAATATCAGGGTGAGAATGCAGTCGATTGGTTGGCCGGCCAGTCAGTCATTCATTCGGTCAGACAGACAGACAGTCACTTGACAGCGGCCTCTGGTGGGTTTACGCAAGAATAGCGGGAGCGAACGGCACTCGCGAGAGAAATTTGAGATATGAAAAAGCGCACAACGGGCTCTCGCAGATTCGCGAAAACAAAAACTGCAAAAATACGTATTTCGCAGTCTCCAGAAACGTCCACAGGACTACGTTTTCAGAATTTCAGACACCACTAGAAACAGCTGCTCCCTCAAATAGTTCACTATATAAGGGTGTAAATGGTGTGTTTAGATACAGCATAAGTCTTCAGGATTACTCGAAAATTACAGGCAGGTGATTTTGATTAGAAATGGAGCTAAAGTTGCCCACTCCTGTGTTTGGGGCCTCTAGACCATTCTATTTACCTATAATCTTCAGATTTTCTTCTACAATCTCACCTGAGGTCCTCCGATGACAAAGCGTCCACTGGGCTGCAGATGGTAGACTGTCTTATCGTCAAGATATCTAGCTGGCACAACAGCTTTGATGACCTTCTCCTTCAGAATACGCTGCTGCTCCTCCAGTGAAATGTTGTCATCATGTTGGACGGAGATGACAACTGTGTGGACACGCAAAGGAATCACAGCACCATTCTCCTGTTTGTAGTGCACAGTGACCTGTAGTTGTGGAAAAATATGCAGAGGAAGACATGTGAAGTGAAGTGAGCCTTTGTCAAGTATACTATCCTCGAAATTAAAACCCATCCAAATGCACACACATTTTGAGTGAGGATGAAAGCACATACACACAAACACACACAGTGAGCATACACCCGGAGCAGTGGGCAGCTATTGCTTTGCTATTGCTCACTCTTCCAGGGAGCAACTAGGGGTTAGGTAACTTGCTCAGGGGCACCACAGCTGTCGGGACTAGGGATCAAACCTGCAACCTTCGGGTTGCAAGTCCAAATCGCTAACCATTAGGCCACATCTGAAGTCAACTTTTCAATCTGTGTACATTATGGGGATAGTGAAGACATTTCCTGCTGTATGGTCTTAAAATATCAGAACTCTAAAATAGATCTGGGGTTTCAGCTTCCTGAGAGCTGGCCAGCTTGAGTTGCTGGCATGCATTTAGATTGACGGGTGCACAGCCGTGTCCTCTGCCCCTCTGTGAAAAAAGTAATGACCAAGGGCCCTGGATGTCATGCTGGGGGTCATTTACTTACAAGCATTAAAAGAGACCGCCTCATGGTCACTGTCTTGCTCAATAGCCGTCACACCTATTGGCCAATATACTGGTTCAATGAACAGTCGGCTGATAAGATAGCTTGGTCAATGTCAGTAAGGGGCTCTGAACCTGCACACTGTTGCTTAGAAGACTTACAATCATATGTGTAGGAATAGCTTAAACATTATTTGTTTTTTATCTTCTACACATCATGCTTTGATTTTACTCTTATACTGCTGACCTGTGTCTTTGAGTCTGGGCGGAGCCATGGGATGGTGCCGTCTCGCCGCAGCTCAGCCATTTTTGAATTGAGTTTGTGAGCAAGGACAATGGTGAGCGGCATGCACTCTTCTGTCTCATCAGTGGCATAGCCAAACATGAGCCCCTAAAACACAACGTAAATCCAATATGAACAGGTTGATCACAAATAAACTGTTTGATCAAATTTTAAGTTCCTTTGTGTACAGACCTGATCTCCAGCTCCAATATCTTCCTCATGCCTATCAACATGGACACCCTGAGCTATGTCAGGAGACTGCTGCTCGAGAGCTACCAGCACATTGCAAGTTTTATAGTCGAAACCTGAACAGGAAAGAAATAAGAGTGAAAAGGGGATAAATTTGGTGAATAAGTTGAATGGATGGTGCATGGAAGACAAAATATGTATCGATCCTGACCTTTTTCAGAGTTGTCATAACCAATGTGTTTAATGGTGTCTCGCACAACCTTCTGGTAGTCCACATTGGCTCGAGATGTGATCTCACCACAGAGAAGTACCATACCAGTCTTGCAGACAGTCTCTGATGATTAAAACAACAATTAGTCAAACAACCCACAACAAAAAGAAATTGTCACCCATTGCTAGATTGAATTTGGAAATAGAGATGTTATTCATTTAAATGTCGTTAAACTTTACAGATAGAAAGTGCTAAAAATGGTCACTCGATAACCAAGTGAAGATTGACCAACTGCTGGACTGTGGACTTTCAAATATATTGACGTCATGTCTATACAGAAAAAAAAAACTTGTTTATTTTGTTTGCGATTAAACTGTTCACTTACCACAGGCCACTTTAGCATCCGGGTCCTGCTTTAAGTGTGCGTCAAGAACTGCATCACTAATTTGGTCACAGATTTTATCTGTAAACAAAAGCACGCTATTATAAAACAAAGTTATGTAAGGACTGATTAAGGTTCAAGTGTATGTTTCAGTTAGGTTTAAGAGTTTCAATGTCTCTCCTATAGTTAAGACTCACTAATTCTGACACAGGAATCTCAACAAAGCAAATCCACAGATGAGCAGCTGGAGGACAATGCCAGTGGTCCTGTCCTTTCAGAATCATTCACTCACTCTATATTTGGCCTGCTAGCTGAGGCAACTGTTTAGGTGAGTTACATCAGAAACTACATTGTCAAAAGTAACATCTCAGGTGATAATATGAAACAAACAAGTCAGATCACTTAAGTCTGGACCATTTCAGAATAGATTTCCCTGGTCTTTCACATGCACACTTATTGATTGATCTGTTGAAATATGCACTGATCAGAGGTGATTAGTGAAACTCTCAATTCTTTTTTTGAAGTGAACCGGACATGTTAGTTTGCAGTGTTGCAAAATGTGTCTAAGAGCAAACCAGACTGGATAATACACTTAGAGTCATTATAAGTCATTAAGAGTTATTAAGTTTGCTGTAAAGCAGCTTTGAAAAAAATGCATTGTGAAAACCAACATATACATCATATTGACTTGGCATTTCAGAAGTGCAGCACTTTGGCCTTGCAGCATGACATGAGAGAACCGCAATATGGTTGATAAGAATCACACAGTCTGGCAAGTTCCCACATGAGACAGAAAAAACCTACTGAAGCAAAATTTGTTGGCATACAACTGCGCCACTTATTGACTCACTAGATGGCAATGGGCCAGTGTCATAATCAAATAACTTGTTATTATCAGTAAGTTCATCATGAAATAAATTGAATAGTAAATATGTAACTGAGAAAAGCCTCCAAATGAAACATTGTCATTTAACACCTTCTTTAAAAGTCATGACCCCTAACTGACTATTTTTGTCTACTACGCTTTCACTCAATGAAATACCAGCTGAGCACATGGTACTGTGGAAGTATTGTTCGTCAAAATGTGAATGAACCCTATTGAACTGTTGCTAAACCACAATAACCAGCTTACTTCTAATTGACCCATTGCTTAACCAGCTTACCACTTTTCAGTATGCTCCAATGACTTGTCGAGACAGGTGAATTAGTCTAACTGTGTCTTTAGGCTTTTTCTTCATGCAGGTAAATATAATTACAGAGTTATTAAATGGTGCAAGTGTTATAAATGGCACACACAACCAAATTTAAAAGCACATTTTAGAGAGGTTAATGTATAAAAGGCATGATTGAAAATCACCTGGATGCCCTTCTCCCACAGACTCTGATGTGAACATGAAGGATCCGTCGTCATGAACATCATTCAGACCTTCCATGTTTGCCAGCAACTGAACAGATCTTGGAAATCAGCAGTGCAAAAAATAAAAATGTATTAAGGGCTTATTTGTCCTCCAACAGTGGATGTGAAAGGTCAGGTATGCAGAGCTCCTTATAGTCCCGAGGGTATAGAAGACAGAAAGATAGAAAGAAAGAGAGGTTTGCAGGCAGATTACAGACTATATAGCACACAACCTCGTCTCGAAGCACGTTTGCCCCTTTATATGGCAGAAAGAAAACACACACACTATGCTTTACTCACTCTCTCACTCACAAACATACATACATACACACACGTGTCATGTGAACGAGTGGGGCAGACCATTCCAGGGGGTGTTGTTTGGGGGGGAGGAGATTCAAACTTTCAGAAACTCTCTGTTAACCCTTTGTGCACTCAGCTCTGTCATAGTAAAGCTTGTGGAGAAGTTATGAGAAGTTAACTTCAAAGTTATGACAAGCAGTATCAAATCTGAAGAGGTGTGGTGAAGTCTACTATAGAGATGTGATTGAGTGACACTCCTCTCTTTTGAAAATAACGTGCTAGCAAAAACAATGCGGGGGATTTGGTTATATAATAAATGCATTGCAAAACTCTTAAAAACATTGTGGTTTAATATATACCAATCCAGATCGGTTCCAAGACATGCCTTGGGGTGATCTTTGTTCAATTTCGAACTATCTGAACTTAGACTGCTTATAATGTATATTCCATCTTCATTAAAAAAATTATCTTTGATGCTTGTTCAAACTACTTATTTAATATGAGTTAAGGGTTTTATTGGGCCAACTTAATTTTTTTTTGTTAAATCCTCTTAAATTGTCAATTTCTGTTGGGACAACATGAAGAAATTGTGTGGAATCCTGCATTTTTACGGTATGAATTTTAAGTGTCATGATATGCAGTTCTTTTAGTTTTAGTTTGAACCTTTAAGGCACCTTGTTGCAATAATATAGTCTTGACCAAGTAAACCTAGAAAGAATAATTGCAATTGCAATATTGTAATAGATTCCTTTCTATTTATCTTATTTAGCTGCTTAATTTTTTGATCTGGAATATGTTTTAATTGTCGATGAATGTGCATGCCAATATATCATTCAAAATACTCAAGGAACTCTAATGCTTTAGGTAATCTATCACTGAGAGAAGACAAGTGTAATGATAATAATTAGTTTATTGTCATTCAGTAAATGCTTACAATGCAACTTTCAGTACAGTACTTGCAGGGCTCTTCCCTGAAATATTTTCATGTGCTAACAATGGTGACGGGGCAGGATTGTGATCTTAGTTACTCTGCAGTTCTTTAGGCACCCCCACACAGGATTAACAGATAAACTAAATCTATAGGATCCTATAGAAATGACCTATTTAACTTCCCTGAACTGCCTGAACTGTGACAGTGACACGGCAGCTGATTTTTGGGGGTAGAATTTCGGGAGAACAAATAAGTCAATTTCTTGTTGAACTCTTAACCTGAGGCATATGAGACGAGAGAACAATCAGATATTGGTCCATTGGTTATTTATGAAGATTAACTAAACAGTTGAAGAAAGTTATTTCTAAATAAGTATCACTGACTTATGAAATTATTCAATAACATTGATTTTAACTATGAACTACACTCACAGATGAGCATGCGAAGCCACACTACATGGACTATGAACCTTCAGCTGTGAGTAGATATGTGGTATAGCTGTTCTGCAATGTTCCAATGATTTTGTCTGAAAACTCAACCAAACAGCATGAGATTGTGTTAAATGGATGCAAACATCCATTCAAGGGGTCGACAAGGCTTCAACAAGGCTCTGCCCACTGCCATACATTCAGTAAATCAGGAGCTGACACTTATAGTTACATAATGTGAGCATCAAAAGCAAACAAGACTTATTAACGTGACTAAAAGTCATTAAAATGGATACTGTGTACAGATGTGGGTTTAGTTTCTGATGTACTCGACTCACTTGAAGCTGCTGACAAAATGGACAATTTTATTGATGAAAAGTAATGAATTACAAATACTCAAATTATGGTAACAGGGTATTTTTTCTAAGAAATTGTACTTTTAAAAGTAGTTACAAAAAATGTGTGCTTTTACTTGACTACATTTTTATTTTTGTATATTTCTAAACTTTTCTGTGCTATTTTCCTTCAACCTGAAGTCACTACTTATATGGTTGTTTCTTGTTTACAGTGATTGGCTAAGTAAAACAATCAGTACAATCAAATCACACATAGAAAAAATGCCTTTGATCAGTCACAAGACATGTTGGCTTACATTTACAATGTGGAATCATTAAAAGTGTCTGATACAATGCAAAATTGATACACACAACGACTGAGAAAATGTCTAGACTGCATGACAATGAGGATAAGATGAAGGGTGCCTACTGTATGATGACTGAAATACAGAAATAGCCTTAAATAATAACTAAATGCACTACAGAATGTTACGTTTTCAAATACATGCACAAATTGCATGTATTCTATCAGTGTCAGTAAGGGTTTAATTAATTGAATAACAGGTTTTCAACCTGTGAGCCATAGTCTTGACAGTATTGCAAGGGGGCCCCTAGATATTATGAACAGAAATAACATTTTTAATAATTGTACATATGTCTAGTCATAAATTTATGTATTATGACTGTTATGATGTTTAAGAAATAAGTAATAAGTTGTATTAGGTGGCCTTAACTATGTACTTGCATCATACTCTGTTCATAATGTATTGCAGAACCCTTCTGGTGCTCTTGAGGTGGGATATGGGTATGGTTAGGGACGGGTTTGTTGGTATGGGTAAGTTTAAGAGTGGGCTAAAGTGTAAGGGATGGTCAACAGAATAATCACAGATGTAATTACTAGCAGGTATTTAATCAAAATTAAATGCAAAAGATTTGTTGAAAGACAATGCAGTCAGCTATTTGATCTAACAGCAGTTGCATAGCAAACTAAGTAAAGTGCTTTGTCTGTAAATAATGGTTTTACAGTATATGGATAATGTTGTCCAGTATATGCAATAGCAAGGGGTGCTGATATTGTTTAATTTAAATGATAGCAGCTAATCAAAAAAAGAGTGTCCACTGACAAGCATTAAACAACCCACCTTTTATAACCAGATATTTCCTAAATGAGGGTAGAAATAATAGTTTTTCAGCACAAATATATGTATTGGTTCATATTAAAAGTTAACTGCAAAGAAAAAGAAAAAAAAATCATGACCCCAAAATGTTTTTGCACACTTGGTTAACTCATGAATACACCTAACATAAATATTTAATGTACAATAATCCAATGCTATTGCTGTAAAAATCACACAAAGAGGATTTGTCTAGATTATGTTGACAAATATAAGGACAATAGTCTTTTGGGAAAAGTCTATCAGTTTGAATTGGATCAACTTTAATCAATTCCTCTAACCAACCACCAATGCTGTTCAAGTGTGTCTACAGTTCTATCCAGTATGTAACGGGGTAACGTAAAACTAATTTTTCCAAATAAATAAATACCACAAATGGACTATGTTGAGGATGATTATGGGACATAGTTTTTTTTTTTTTTCATGTGTCAACCTAGTCTTTATTAGTCCTTAATTATCTTGTTCTAATAGCTTGTTCTCAAAACATGACAAAGGTGTCTGCTTTCATCAATATCTCACAACACAATATATCGATTGAATGTACTGACATATACAGTATAGTGACTTTTGTTTCCAGACCCATGTTGTTATTTGTAAATCACCCTAACACTCAACGTTAAATGGTCTTGCCAATATTGTACTGATTCTGGCATAATACATTTTTAGTTATATCTTCCTTGATTTCAGCAAGACACAGTCTTTCATAGAAAAATGTGATTCTGTTGTTGGATTACTTTTATCATTTTTGGATGCTCTGTTTCGTGGTTTTCTGAACACAGCTGCTTGTCCTGCAATGCTAATGGTCTTTTTTGGCAAACTACAGATTTCTGTATCACTCATACAAGCCAGTGAAGCAACTCTTTTGCAGAGCTTTGTTTACCGGTGCACCTTTACAGAGTAGTCGGTTTCCGAACTTTGTGACAAGTACAAAAGGATTGTTGACTTGTCTGTGGCTTTGCTTACAAGTGTTATTCCTCTAGGGTTAGATTTGTTGACATTGCTGGTATTAGACCTGTCAAAATCTATAACTTTTCTTTTTCTTTTCTTTTTTTTTGTGGCCATGTCTACTCTTCAACACACTCTTGGTTCCAGATTGATTAGTCAGGAAGTAAAGGTGTTATTTTTGCTTCTGACAAAGAGGGAATGGATGCTTTGCATTCTTTCTATCATAAATAGTATGTTATGACCTTACAACAATACATCTACTTCTTAGTGCTTAAAGTAAAATATACAGCAAGCACCATTGTTGATATATACAATGGTCATTTGCCATATCAAGACTGTGATGTAATGGTAACACACATACACAGGTTCAAAGGTTGATGTTAGCCGAGGTCACAAACATCTGTTTATGCAGAATTTTATCATATTTCTCTCTGTACAAAACGTACATGGCTGCAGCTGTTTGGTGTTTGGTGATAAACAAAACCAGTTACCTGCCCTGCCTATTTTTTGGCCAAAGTAAACACTTACGATAAGCATGGAGGAGTGAAGCACAACAGCCAATGGCTAACTGAGACTAGCATGTTTAGTAGGTGAGGTACAAATGCTTACTGCTGATTGGGTTGCAAGCCAGACACGCTAAGATAGAAAGTATTGAACCCATTCCAATGAGGAAGATGGATTGACTGTACGTCGTAACTATGACTTTTCATTGTAGATACAATGGATCTTTAATCTCATGAAGACTTTACCCCAATACTCATTGTGATTTTACCACCATTTAGAGCATTCAAACTACATCTAAAGTCACTGTGAGTTGAATGCACAGACACATTATTCCCTAGCTTTTGGAACCGGAATTACCGCAAGACTAACAGATGAAGGAGGTTTCCCACATTGCCTGGGTAGTCGGCAGGAATGCAGCAGCTGCAGGAGAGGGTGGGATGTTGGGACAACTTTCATCTCAGCACATTCCAGCCTACAACGGCCAGAAGCAACTGGCCTCTGTGCCCTCCCCTAAAAATAACTATTACCACCAAAACAGAGCTGGCCCAGATCCACTAACCTAACTCTACCATCTTACATAATCAAGCACTTAACACTTGTAAGCAAACACACCCGGAACCAGGGCCGGATTAACCAATGGGTATTATGTGCACAGGCCCAGGGGCCCCTGCGCACTTGGGGCCCCTGCGAGGGAGGGGGGAATGCTGATTTTGGAGTGTCTATTTAGACTAAGTGCAAATAGCCCACCTCGTCAGAATAAGCTAATTAAATGCTTCCCGCTAGCGACGTTTGATCAACAGAGACGACATAACTAAAGAGCGAAGTAGACTGCAGGTGGGTGTGGCGTAGCTCGTAACGAGCATGGTAACATGTTTTGAGGCGACTGATCATGAACCCGGTTCGAATCCAGCGTCTGATGAACACGTTCTTTTTCCCCCATTACATTTCAGTTTGGAAATACATTTATTTTCAATAGAAAGGAAATGTTTTTGTTTAAAAATGTAAATAAAGTATATAAAATATATAAAATGAGTCACAGGGTATTTAATAAGGATAATAATAATAAATATTCTATAAACAGTTATTTTCCACCTGGTGTTAAATGTTAGGGACATCTTAATATAATTAATCTGTATTTACAATGTTAGTCGCCCTGCTTCACCCATATTCTCAGACTTCATGGAGAGAGAGAGACAGAGAGAGAGACAGAAAAGCCCCTGAGGAGAGAGACAGAAGAGAACTGGTACAGTGTGTGTGATTTCAGATACTTTCAGCTTTAAGTGCTTTTCGCCTACTCTTCTTCATCACGAGGGAGACAGTAGGAATCATTAGTCAGTGTGTGTATTATGGAGGACTCAGATTTATAGAACTGGATTGGAGAGGTGTTATATCCAAATCATATGCATTATAAGTTTGTAGAAGTTATACATTAAAAATACCCTTAAATATACATTTTTAGTACTGCTTCAGTGAACTTGAACAAGTATATTAAAAACATTAATTTTCACTAGTTTTATTAGTATTATTTTATCAAAGTGTGCTTTAAATGCTTTTAAAATCAGGTAAATCTTTGTTGACTATAAATATATGCACTATGTCATTTATTTAAAAAATGTGGGCAAAATATAATAGATTAACTTTATTTAAAAAATATTATATTAATCTTATTTTTTAATTCAACTATAGGGGTGCGGCCTTGTAGGGGGCCCTACAAGACATTGTGCCCAGGGGCCTCTGAATTCTTAATCCGGGCCTGCCTGGAACCCATAATATACTAATGTAGCGGAGAAAAAAAGCTCATGAAGGATGAGAAAAAGGTCAAATATAACTCTGTGTTTGGGAGCAATGGCTCTTCAGCCTTTCAACTCTCTGCATTTGCCTCTTTTCTCATTTGGTATAGTAATTGGGGGAAAAGTGGTGATGGACAATCTACAGTATGAGACCATCCTGAATCAATGTGTCTTCTTTTTGGACTAATTTATGAGTTACACTGGAATTACCCAAAACATTGTGGTGAGTTTAGATGAATGGTATTTATTACACACATTCCAAGGATCTTGTACATCTCAACCCAAAAATAAGTTTATATTTTGTGTCTTTTGAAAATGTGACAAAATGAGCTTACCATTTGGTTGTTAATGTGTCTTGTGATTTAAGTTCACATTTAAAAACAGTTAAGTGTTTAAAAAAAAGCTCGTTCATTTGTAATCAGTTCTTTTTAAAATGTGAGCTTACTATTAAAAATGTTTATTACAAATTATTTAAAATATGAGTTAAAAATAGAAGGTTACTGTTAAACAAGAGTTCCTGTCTTCTAAAAATGTGTATCCATGATGTTTTTGTTTGTCTTTTTGTAAATGTGAGCTTACAATAAAATAAATCCCTTTTCCTGTTAAAATCCGGCTCTTATAAAAATTTGAGATTATAATTTGGTAACACTTTATTTTGATGGTCCATTTGAGTATTAGTAGACTGTCTTAATATCTGTTGATACTGCTTCTTCAACAGACATTTAACTGACTATAAGAAACTTTGCAAGTACATGTCAACTTACACCAACCCTAACCCCAACTCTAATGCTAACTCTAATTCAGACTGCATGATTTTCAAAGTGGTCGTGTCACGGATGTTTTCACATTGCATGACTATCTGGGCTAGTGTTCTGTCTGCGCTGTGTTTACACTGATGAATCGGCGACAGGAGAGTTCATACTGCATGACTTTAAAATAGAAAGATTCACAGACAACTTTGTCCAAACTACGTCTCACAGCCAAACAAACGCGAGGAGTGACATGGAAACAACGCGAGGTCACGTAATATATCTTTCGTTATTAACTACATAATGGAAAAAGAAGGCTTTATTTAGCTTTAGAAACTTGTGTTGCTCGCCTGACTTTCGAAGAGAAAGATCTCCTCAACTTTTTTTTTTTTACTTTTCGACCTGATTGTAATATTACTCAGATGACACGTCAAACAGACACAGTGCTCGTGCCAATTTTACACTCGTTTTTCCTCCATTTCTTGGGTCCAAATCAACTGAAAATGAATGCTTTTAGCTTCTCCCCCAGCCCCCCGCTGGCCTGCAGATAACCACGCTGAATGCTGCTCTCTCATTGGCTGTAGGTGATCGCGGATGTTATTTTCAGTCAGAACACATTCACACGGCATGATTTGCATCGCCGACAGCTCCAGATATTTAGCATGGCAAATATCTCACGGGCATCGGCGACTCATCTGCGATTCTCTCATAACGTGTCTTGATAGTTCATACTGTGTGATTGTCACTCGCGTGCACGAGCACCGATTTGCTTGTGATTTCAGGCATTTTTCGGCGATTTCTCAAAACCTGTCGGCGAGTCAAAATCAGGGCTAAAATCATGCAGTCTGAACTCGGCATAGCAGTCTACTTAGAATCTAATGAGAATTAGATGGCATGTAACTAAGGGTGCTTTTACACCTGTGAATCGATTCATTTGTTCCAAAACAGGGATTAAAATTGTTCCATTGTTGCTCTTTGTTCTTGGTGCGGTTCGCTTTCACACAGCAAAGTTTCTAAACGGACCAAAATAACTAAAACAAGTCAGGTGTGAGTAAACTCTTCTCACATTGGTCAGAGTTTCACGGTTTATTTTGCAGTCCCACTCAGCTGTCGGGGGTGGTTTAGGGGGGGTTTGACAGGGTGCGCGCGACATGTCTGAAGAGCGAGGAGGGATGCGGTGGGGAGGGGTGATGAGAAGGGTGCGTGACATATTTTGAGGACCGGGAGAGAGACGCGCGATTTCCGGGAGATTATCACTCATTTGCGGGCATCCGGGAGTCTCCCGCAAATGCACAGAGACTTCCGGGAGACTTGGGATGTCTGGAATGACCTCCTGCCCTACTCATAATTCTCTCTTCATATAGCCGTATGCCTATTACATATTTATAAAACATTGTGATATAGCTGGGCTCGTATCGTATAGTTTTCTCACTACAATCTATCCGCTCCAGAGTTCGTTTTAATCAAGCCGAGACCACCTCATTCAGGTGGTCTCAAAGCGATTGCTTTGGCGCAGATCCCAGCGCGATTGCCCTGTTCACATATGCCAAACGAACCACGCTAACTGGGCAAACGCGCCAGGTTCCGGAACATAAGTCTAGTGGTGAAAGCACAAATCAAGACAGTCTAAATATGCTACTGGCTGAATGAATTCTGGTTTTGTGTGTTAATGTCAAACAAATTTCCACAGTGCACACGTAGTCTGTTCATGTCTTGAGACACAGTAGTACAGAGAGGATTATATGTGCAAGATCATATGTGCACAGACCAAAAAACGTATTAGAGCCATTTAAATTTTTCACAGATTGCTGTGATTTGGAAGATATTAGGAGACAAAACATTGCAAAAACATATTTAAATGAAAATGGAGGTGTTTTGAACTGATGACGCAGGAGTTGCTACTATTGGCAGCTGAGAAGGACATTATTTGTGTTCTTTTTGAAGAATTTACTGAGCCTGATGAAATCGGTGTAATGCATGCATGAACCCAAATCCCAATGGCAAATCAAAACTCATTCATAAAATACTAGCCTGATCTCACGAGGAAACGTATTTTACGTTTTGTCAGTTTATGTTGAGTCGTATGAAAATGTTCGATTTTGAAAAGGAAGCGTGGCACCCAACCCCGCCCCTAAACCCAACCATCATTGGGTGATGAGCAAATCGTACTAAATGGTACGAATTAGATCGAACGAATTCATATGAATTAGCCACTAAATCAAAACGTTATGAATTGCTGTGAGATTGTGTTGAAAATATACATTTTTTATCATTATACTCATGTTTGCCACCATGTTTTTTTATGACACACTCAGGAGAGCACATAATGTAAACCCATGCAAATCTGCACACAAAAAGCTGAGTGCTTTATAGTAATAGTATAATAGTAATATAGTAAAAAAAAAAATTAAATGTTACAAACACTCCGAATAAAATGTCAAATGACTAATGCGTAAATATCTTTATATTTCATAAAAAAATGCTCTTTGTGGGATTGAGAAGCTGAAAATATTAAGTTGGTTTGCCATGCTAAAGTGGAACTATACAGAAGCCGAGCACAGACAAAGAAGGAGATCAAATAAATAAATGAGCTTATCTGTGCAGAGTATCAACAAGCTGCCACAAATTAACATTTCCATATATGATTTTCCTCTTTATTTGTGATGTTACAGTTTGTTGCAAGTCATTGTATATATGATACAATAAATCTACAATGGGATCCAGGCCCCTGTGTCTTAAAGGGGTGGTCCACTACAATATCATATTTTAAACTTTAGTTTATGCGTAATGTAGCTGTGTGAACATTAACAACATCTCTGAATGTAAGACGCTCAAAATTTAATGCAAAGGGAGACATTGGCTTTTATAGCGTTAGCTTAGCAAAGCCTACAGCAAACAAAGTTTGGGGACTACAAAAAAATACTTCCGGGTTTATGAGATCACAAACACTTCAGGTTACGTGCATTCACCACACGTATACACCCCGCGCAGCAAAGAGACGTGGCCAGAGGTGCTGTAATGTTATAGCAGAGAAAGCCAGAAAGCTGTCCAAACGCTGCTTTTCCCCAGGAGCTTCGTCTGTTTCTGTATTTGGGCTATCAAAGGACACGACACAAAGAGAGAAGTGCTTACAATTTAATTTTAATTATGTTCCAGAGATTTATCAAAAAATATAAAGCTAGCATTTGACAAAGGACAGCAGAATCTCTCCCAGTTCAGTACTGGATTCAGCTAAAAACTCCTCAAAGAAGGAGCAGGTCCAATCTATTACATGCATAGTGTCTAGCGTTAACGATATGTTGTAGCAAGGACGTAAACAACGATGTAAACAACGGGAAATGCTGTTTGGCACTGTTAACAAATTTAGCTACAAATTCATATTTATCCATCAAACCACTGTGAACACCAACACACTATTCACCAGCGCTGCAGTGTATTTCTATGCAGCCGCTTTCCCTGCGTTCTACATCTTAAATAATGAACTGGCAAAAGATATGTGAACGTTTAATATTACTTGCGCTTATAACCCAAATATATATGACTTGTCATATTTTATTTTAGAGAGCAGGTGTGAGGTTTAGCTGTGTCCTCTGTATCATTTTCTGTCTGATTCAGGCTCAAACTGATACGGCTAACAGCTATTCTGACTGACAGTATTTACACAGTGCAAAAGTGCATGCTTGTGGAGGTGTGACGCTTTTCCTGGTGATGTGGAGCCAATCTGTGAATCTTCAGAGGTGAGTCCTTCGACGACCTGGCAGGCCAAGGGAGGCCGTTGTGAAATGAGATGGTCAAGCCTAAAGAGGACAGGTCACCTAGCACCCATGGCAGCTGCTAGGGTTTCCTCCGGGTGCTTCAGTTTCCCCCATAGTCCAAACACATGCGCTATGGGTGAATTGAATAAACTAAATTGGCAATAGTTTATGTGTGTGTCAATGAGAGATTGTATGAGTGTCTCCCAGTGCTGAGTTGTGGCTTGAAGGGCATCCGCTGTCTAAAACATATTCATAATAGCTGGTGGTTCATTCTGCTGTGGTAACCCCTATTAACAACTCAGGCTCATTCTAAAAACGTAGTCCCATGGACGTTTCTGGAGACCGTGAAATACGTCCCGGGAGGCACGTATTTTTGCAGTTTTTGTTTTCACAAATTCGCGAGAGGCCGCTGCGTGCATTTTTTTATATCTCAAATTTCTCTCTTGAGTGCCATTTGCGCTATTATTGTTGTTGCCTATTAAATATGTGACTAAGGAAGGTGAATGAAAATGCAAGTTGATGAGGTGATCTGTTTGGTTTTCAGCTCTTCATTTTTTTCTGTGTACGCTAAACAGCGGTCATGTTGAGTTTTTCAGTTCTTCTAAATGTGAAGGGAATAAAGAGATTAGGAGTCTGGTGAAAACAGAGGAGGAATTCTTTACAGTATTACAAGTGTAGGGCCTTTTAAACAGGGAGAAAGGGTTAGAGCTCAGCTTATCCGAAAAGGTCCTGTCTGAGGCTATTGTTAGAGTTTACTTACATCGTTGTTACTTCTACTTGTGCTCAGTTAAGCCTGATTTAGTTGAAAAAATGTTTACTACTCACTTTACTAAAGCCAGCCCCTACAGATTCCCAGAAACTGACAACTCTTGTAATAGATGCTTTTTTTTTCAGTTGCAATGCATTGACATTATAATGAGCTTCTTTTTTTTTTACTTTCTTTCAAAGGCTTTACATATTTCTCTCCCTTGAAATTGTGATTGTCATCTTTGACAACTTTGTCCAAGTTATCTTTTCTCCAAACAACAATCTGATGTTATTACATTGGCCTCTCTGGTTGTGAGAAGTCACGTTTAGCTTGAAATTGAAAGTATCTAAGTCCTTCCCCTTCCAATATTTGGTTAACAGATCTTATGCCATTCCTCTCTCTAGAAAAAGTGACGTATTCTATCTGTTCTTATATCGTTTAAACTGCAGCTACGCAAATTTTTTTTTTATTCTTTATTTCCACCTGGGGTTACTCATCCCGAGGCCCCCAGAGATTATGCAGCGCCACTGATGCGATCCAAGACGTGTGAAGAGATAATCCCAAGGTTTCCATAATTCCATAATAAGTGGTGGCCATGGAGGAGTGAAGAGCATGAAACTGATTCTTGTGAGACTGTGGGACAGATGAGTCTTCGCTGACGTCCAGCGTTCTCCAGCCTCCGGCGCCTAGACTGCAGCTCTGCACAAGACGTTTGGCCATAGGAGAAAGGGTTGTGCCCAACTGAGACCCCATTTACACTAATGCGTTTTCATTTTAAAACGCATAAGTTTTGCTACGGTTACGCCATCCGTCCACACTACGCCAGAGTTTTTAAGACCCAAAAACGGAGCGTTTTGAAAACGCTGGAGAGGTCGTTTTTATTCTAAAACGCTGCTGCTCCGTCTCAGTGTGGATGGGGGAAAACTAAGACATCTGAAAACGGAGGCGTGGCTGCAGACATTCGCTACCTGATTGGGGCTTTTGGATCATTGCGTATCCTTCCCTTATTTGTCAAGCCCCTATCACATGACTATAACGCTACCGGATAACGGCAGACCAGCCTTCACTGTAAACAGCAACATGGACACAGAAATGGGAGCATTGTTTGCACTATTGTCCGTTTTAGGCGCCATTGTGCAGTTAAACTCTGCCTTTTTTACTACAGCAGCTGCATATATTTGCAAGAGGCAAGCTATAGTTCGAGCACTCGCTAATCACTCGCGTTCATCGTTTAACCAGTGTTTGTTGACTAACAATAACCAAATGCCGAGCGAGACACATACTTCCTGTTTATACTTGGACGCGCATGCCCAGAGTGTGCGGATGGTCACATGATATACATTTTGGTGGAGAAGTGTGGACGGAGATAAGTTTAGAAATGCTAGATGAAACGGTAGTGTGGACGCAGATCGTTTTTTATCTAAAGCGCAGTTTCAAAACGAAAACGCATTAGTGTAAACGGGGCCTGAGCCCTGTTTCTCTCAAGGCTTTTTCGCCAATTGGTGATGTTCGTTCCTCGCTGCTGTCGCCACTGGCTTTCCTGGTTCGGGACTTGTAGAGCTGCGCATCGATGGATTTGCTCTTCAGTGTTTGGATTCTCAGCAGTGAATATTAAACCACACTGAACTGAACTGGACTGAACTTAAACTCTGAAAACTGAACTGACACTGTTTCAATTTACTATAATTTTCTATTTGAAGCTGCTTTGACAAAATCTACATTGTAAAAACGCTATAGAAATAAAGCTGAATTGAATTTAATTGTACTGTACTACTCGTTGTGCAGGTACTCTTTCTAAATTGTATTTACTTTCTTTTTCTTCTTATTTATTTTTTCTTATTAATTTATTTATTTCTTTATTGTATTGCGCTTATTAGATCATATACTTTAATATTTATTCATCGTTTATTCTGTCTAACAGTGATTTAAAAGATTTCTCAGTTTATTCTTATTCTTTTTAAAAGGTTTAAGGGTGGGTACCTATTGTTGCTTTAAATCTGGACATAAAAAAGGAAAAATACACAGCAAAAAAATCTGTGTACATTTAACTCAATTTGAGTTTAACTTAACACTCCTTTGGCGTACATATGACTCCCTCCATTTTGGGGTTAAAATAACACTTTCTTAAGTGTGAAATTTGTACAGTAAGAGCAAGAGTTTATTCTTACATCGAACTGGAGTATGTTACCCTTCAAAGTGTTAATATATTACTTTTTTCCTATATTATCAATTGGTGTGTGTGACAGGTGATCAAATATCTTGAAAATAGTTTTAATTTATTAAATGTTCATTAATCTTTTCAGAAATAATTTCAAAACATTCAACTCTTTGCATTTAATTAAATGCAACAAGACATGTTTCAAGTTTAAGTAAAACATACTGGTTTGATCACTGTTTGTCTGAAAGAAACAGTTTGTGTAAAAAAAAATTGACTTCACATCACTAGTGGGAAATACACTGCACATTGGGTTAAAAGTTTAACACTGATAAAAAAAAAAATCACACTGTATATTTAACACTAGAGTTTTTGCTGTGGTCAATGTATTATTGTGCTCTTTGTATTATTATTAGTTTTTTTAATTATTATTATTTATATTATGTATTATTATTTATTTGTTTTAGATCATACCTGTCTGACCAATAAAGCATATACAAGTGTAGGGTCTCAATTAAGGATTGTTACTTACAATTATCCATATGCCTTTAGATCAGGAAATTCTGTATTATTAAATCATAATTCAATTGAAAATGTGTTATGTTTAATAAGTGTGGACAGTTTAAAGTCTGCATTAAATCGAAATGTACAATGCTTATTTTACTAGCACACATTGTTAGTCTTAAGGTGAACATTTAGTTTGTGCAAGTCATTTGTTTTGGTAATCTTAAATCAATGGCAGTCCTTCACTGATGCTGTTAGTTTAATGGCCGGAGTAAAACTTGCTTAGTCACGCCCCTCCAACCGTTAAAAGTTGTAAACTTGTAAAGTGTGACGTCACACAACGTGGCTTCCGGGTCCAAGTGCTCTGTCCAACTGTATGGGGAAACTCAACAAATGGAAATAATAAACATTTACAAAGCGATGTAATACCTTCTAAAATCATGATCACAATATATATATATATATATATATATATA
>CAIGQZ010032254.1:2757631-2778622 GCA_903798205.1 Danio tinwini | reverse complement strand
ATATATATATATATATATATATATAAACGTTGTGTGAACATTGCAGCATGATATGAACCGCGGGTAGCTAACGGTAGTTAATTTATCTAGCTCTTAAAGATAGCTCAAACTGCTGTTTTGTGTATTATATTATCTTTAACTTGACATGTTTCTTCAAATCTGACGGTAGAGTATGCACTTCATTCTATTTAAACTGTCTTTTTACTCCGACAAATGCAAACATTGGTTCTAAATAGGGTCACGGGTGGTATTTTTCCTCATTGCCACGAACAGTTGAAAGTGAAGGAGTTGAAGGTGAAATTTCTGGGTTATCCATGTCTAAAACAAACTAAAGGGCACCACCATCTCTCAGGATCTGAAGTGGGACATTCACATTGACTCCATTGTAAAGAAAGCCCAGCAGAGCTGTACTTCCTTCGTCAGCTGAGGAAGTTCAACCTGCCACAGGAGCTGCTCGTACAGTTCTACTCAGCTGTCATCCAATCCATCCTCTGCACTTCAATCACCGTCTGGTTCAGCTCAGCTGCCAAAACCGACCTCCATAGACTACAGCGAATAGTCACTTCAAGAACTGTACTCTTCCAGAGTGAGTAAAAGGGCTCGTAAAATCACTCTGGACGCCTCACACCCAGCACACTACCTGTTTGAACTGTTACCGTCTGGTCGGCGCTACAGAGCACCAAGCACAAAAACAGCCAGACACAGGAAAGGTTTCTTTCCTCAGGCCATCTACCTCATAAACAGTTAAATATTCCAGTGCCTCAATGCAGGCAGGCAGCACTGTCTTCTTTGATCGTCTGATCAATGAATGATTGATTCGTAACATTTTTATAATTGTAACGAGTAACTATGCAACACAGAAAAAATCTACTGGAGTAAAAGTATTAAACTCATGGAAAATATGCACTGAAGTAAAAGTAGAAGTAGGAGACTTCTAACAAACACTTGTGTGGTAGTTTTTTTAAAGGGTAGTTCACCAAAAATAAAAACTGTCATCATTTACTGCCGACCTGAAGCCAGGGGGGGTTCAGGCGGTTCGAAAGACCCACCCCTCACTGACACAGATCCAGAATTTGTCTCATACATGAGCTCATTTGTTCTATTTTGACTGCTATGCCATAATAACTTGTGAAAATAACCCTTAAAAGAAGTCTTTAATACAAAGCGGAATGCTGTATTAGCTGTCACCTCAGAGTGAATGAGGAAAGTTAAATGTGCTGGCCACATTTAAATGATACAATAGGCTACAGTTTTTAATTTAAAACTTTAACAGATTCCAATTTTTTATTTCTAATGATGTTTGATGTAATCAATTTGTATTTCAATAGTAAATATTGTTCTCATTTTTCTTCTTTCTAAAACTTTAAGCAAGGAACGAGCCAGCCCCTTACCCCCACATCGGTCCTGGGACTGTAGTATCGACCTGCTGTCAAATGCCAAACTACCGCATGGAAGGATTTATCCCATTTCCCGTCCTGAGCACGAGGCGATGGAAGACTACATCAACGAGGCTCTCAGTCAAGGGTTCATCAGGCCATCTACCTCCCCAGTCGCGTCCAGCTTGTTTTTTGTCGCTAAAAAGGATGGAGGTCTAAGACCCTGTATAGATTACAGAGTTTTGAACGCAGCCACAGTCAAATTCACTTATCCCTTACCTCTGGTTCCGGCCACTCTAAAGAGCTTTGCGAGGCCCGTGTATTCTACAAACCTGACCTACGAATTGCGTACAACCTTATCCGTATCTGGGAAGGGGACGAGTGGAAAACGGCTTTCATCACTCCATCCGGTCACTATAAGTACCAGGTAATGCCCTATGGCCTAGCTAACAGTCCCTCCATATTCCAAAGTTTTATGAATGAGATCTTCAGAGACTTCCTCCATCCTTTTGCCATATTTTACATTGACAACATTTTAATCTACTCCTGTAATCTAGTAGAACACTAGTCTCATGTCCAGAAAATCCTCCAGCGTCTCCTGGAGAACCACCTCTTTTTGAAAGCCAAAAAATGTGAATTCCACCAATCCTCGATCTCCTTCCTTGGGTAAGTGAGCACCGCTGAGGGGGTCAGCATGGAATGAGGTAAAGTGGACGCTGTCTCCCAGTGGGAGGAACCCAAGACCCTGAAGGAGCTGCAGGAGTTTCTGGGATTCGTCAACTTTTACAGACAGTTCACTAAAAACTATAGTATTCTCTCAGCTCCATTGACCTCCCTTCTCAAAGGCAGACGGCATTTGCTCACCGGGACTCCTGATGCACGCCAAGCCTTTAAACACTTAAAAGTCATGTTTACTACTGCACCTGTCCTCCGACATCCTGATCCCACACAACCCTTTATAGTGGAGGTAGACGGGGCTGATGGCGCCATACTCTCCCAGTGGCCTGGTGAACGCAGAACCCTCCATCCGTGTTTGTTCTATTCACGAAAGTTGACACCTGTGGAACAAACTATGGCATTGGAGACCATGAGCTTTTAGCTATTAAGCTGGCCCTTGAGGAGTGGCGTCACTGGCTTGAAGGAGCAAAAATTCCCTTTATGGTGATAACAGACCACAAAAACCTGCAGTATCTTCGTGACACCAAACGCCTGAATGCTCGCCAAGCTCGCTGGTCCTTGTTCTTTGCCCGGTTCAATTTCAGTATAACCTACCAACCTGGCCTTAAGAATGTTAAGGCCAATGCCCTCTCCTGGATGTTTTCAACAGAGCCTACTACAGACAGTCCCAAACCAGTACTACCTTCTACAGTCTTCCTTGCTCCTATACTGTGGCAGTTGGATGAAGAAATGATAATAAAGAACAAGCACCCCCAGAACTTTCTCATGGCCTAATGTATGTACCTACCAGATGCCGTGTTTCACTCCTGGATAGTGTGCACACCTCCCTCAGCTTAGGACACCCTGGCAACAGGCGAACCCTTTCGCTCCTCCAACAAAGGTATTGGTGGCCCAATATGACCAGGGACATCACCCAGTATGTCCAGGGTTGCTCGGTCTGTGCCATTACTACCACAACTCACCGCCTGCCAAAAGGTAAACTTTAGCCACTGCCTATTCGCCGCTGACCCTGGACCCACCTAGGAGTGGACTTTGCAACCGATCTACCCCCCATCACAAGGGTATACCACCATACCAGTAGTAGATCACTTTTCTTAGTCATGCAAACTAATCCCTCTGAAAGGTCTCCCCACAGCTCTCGAAATGTCCTAAGCCCTCTTTAACTATGTGTTCCGGAACTACGGGCTCCCCAAGGACATTGTGTTTGATCGACAATTCATATCCAGCGGGAGCGTTCTTTCGGCTCCTGGGCACCACCGTCAGCCTATCCTCCAGCTACCACCCACAGACTCAGTTATATTAGATTCTGTGAAGATGTGTGCATTCCTACCAGAACTCAACTCACATAAAACAATGACAAACCATGGTTCACTGTAAAACTTAGACAGCTATGTCAGGCCAAAGAGGTTGTTTACAGGATAGGGAAAAGGGTCTTGTATAAGCAGCCCAAATACACACTAAAAAAGGAGATCAGAGTGGCAAAAATGAACTATTCTGAGAAACTAAGGAGTCAGTTCTCTTTCAGTGACTCAGCATCCATGAGAACAAGTTTGAAAAATATCACAAACTACAAGACACCATCCCCCAGCACTGTAGACAATAAACTACTTGCAAGTGACCTGAAAGTGTTTTACTGCAGGTTTGAGAAAACACCCCACACCCACTCTGAACTGCTCTTTACACCACCATTAACACCTCCACCACTCCTGTCTCCCCCTCACCTGCACTTCAGTTCAGTGAAGATGATGTGCACCAGGTTTTCTGAAAACAGAGGAGGAAAAAAGCACCAGGCCCAGATTTTGTAACACCAGCCTGTCTAAAATCCTGTGCTGACCAACTGGTCCCTATCTTCACCCTGATCTTCAACAGATCACTGGAGCTGTGTGAAGTGCCCTCCTGCTTCGAAGAAACCCAAACTTACAGGAGTAAATGACTACAGACCATTGGCGCTAACATCTGTGGTCATGACGTTTTTTGAAAAACTGGTGCTGGCCCACCTGAAGGACATCACTGAACCACTGGATTCTCTTCAGTTAGCCTACAGAGCAAACAGGTCTGTGGATGATGCAGTCAATATGGGACTGCATTATGTTCTGCAACACCTAGACAGACCAGGGACCTATGTGAGGATCTTGTTTGTTGACTTCAGCTCAGCTTTTAACACTATCTTCCCAAAACTTCTCCTGCCTACATTAACTTAGCTATCTGTGCCCACCTCTGTCTTTCAGTGGATCAACAGCTTCCTAATGGACAGGCAGCAGCTGGTGAAGCTGGGAAAATTCTCATCCAGTACCCGCACAATCAGCACTGGCGCCCCCCAGGGGGGTGTCCTCTCCACTGTGCTCTTCTCCACATTTATCGGCCTCATTCAGGACGGTGACAAGTCTGCTTACAGACAGTAGGTTAAAGAGTTGGCTGTCTGGTGCAGTCACAACAACCTGAAGCTCAACACACTTAAACAGTGGAGATGATAGTGGACTTCAGAAGAAACCCCCCTGCTCTCCCAACACTGAGCATCATGGACAGCATTGTGGCAGCAGTGGAGTCATTAAGGTTCCTGGGAGCCACCATCTCTTCTGAAGTGGGACACTCACATTGACTCCATTGTCAAAAAAGCTCAACAAAGGCTGTACTTCCTTCGTCAGTTGAGGAAGTTCAACCTTCCAAAGGAGCTGCTGAAACAGTTCTACACTTCCATCATTGAATCAGTTCTCTGCACTTCAATAACTGTCTGGTTTAGCTCAGCTACCAAATCCGACCTCCAAAGACTACGTCAAATAGTTTAGACTGCTGAGCAAATCACTGGTACAACCCTCTCTACTCTCCAAGAACTTACCCAGCTTATTTTTTACGCATGCTCTTCCAGCCGCAACCCATCACTGGGAAATACCCATACACTCACATTCACACACATACACTACAGACAATTTAGTTTATTTAATTCACCTATACCACATGTCTTTTGACTGTGGGGAAAACCAGAGCACCCAGAGGAAAACCACATGAACACAGAGAGAACATGCAAACTCCACATCAACTGACTCAGCTGAGGCTCGAACCATCGACCTTCTTGCTGTGAGGCGACAGTGCTATTATTTCCCTTCCATAAATTTCTATAAACATTAGGAACGTGATAAATTTTGCCACTAAAAGCCACGTCCGTGCTGTGACACTATGTTCTAATTCATGTTAAATCTGTAATTCCACTGAAAACTTCAATTAGTTGAAGGACCCTGTTTAACATCATGTGACTAAACCCCCTGTGAAGCCCATGATATGCATATTTTAGTTTTTGTCTCAGAATTTTCACATATTAAACTTTTTTTGAACCACTACAAAAAAGTTAAGTTTTGTTGTCCTTTATTGATCATAACATTCTCCTTGATATGTTTGAAAATTAAACCAAAATTACTTCAATAGCATTGGCTTGTTTTAGATCTTACCTATCAGTTAATAAAAAGGTGTCATACTGGTCAAAAGTAGCTACTAAGATGTTGGTCCCTCACTTTTTACATTATATATGTTACTTAGCTGTGAGAATACAAATTAATTGTTATGTTTAACATATTAGAATCAGAAAGAGCTTTATTGCCAGGTATGTTCACACACACGAGGAATTTGTTCGTGACAAAGCTTCTACAGTGCAACAGAATTACAGAGGCAGGACAAAAAAAAAAGATAATAAATATATTTTTAAAATAGAAGTAAGTAATGACTGCAAATATACAAGTTGACAAGTGTATGTACAGGTATATTATTATATACAACGTTATATGTGCAGCATGTAAAGTATGTTGTTAAATAAGTGTATATGTGTATAAAAGTGTATAGCAAGTAGTGATGTTTGTTTCACAATTACTATCACCAAGTGTTCATGAGATGGATTGCCTGAGGGAAGCAACTGTTTCTGTGTCGGGCTGTTCTGGTGCACAGTTCTCTGTAGCGTCGACTAGAAGGTAAAAGTTCAAAGAGGCAGTGTGCTGGGTGTGAGGGGTTCTGAGTGATTTTGGCAGCTCTTCTGCTCGCTCGCTCCACCTGGGGTAAGGACTTTCCTCCAACCTGAAGAGCACCATGGCCTTGGATTTGGAGGTCCTGATTCTCAGCCACGTCACTCTCGGCAGCAAACCGCCCCAGTGCATGCTGAAGGTCTATGTTAGATGAAGCCAACAGAACAATATTGTCTGCGAATAACAAAGATGAAATCCTGTGGTCGCCGAAACTGACCTCCTCCAGCTCAAGGCTACGCTTAGAAATTCTGTCTATAAAAATTATGAACAGAAATGGTGATGTAGCGCAGCCTTGCCGGAGTCCAACATGCACTGGAAACAACTCAGACTTATTGCTGGCAATGCAAACCAAACTCCTACTCTGTTCATACAGGGATGAGACAGCCATTAACAGAGCGCCTCTGACCCCATACTTTCAGAGCACCTTCCACAGAATACCACAAGTGACATGGTCAAATGCCTTCTCCAAGTCTTTAAAACACATGTGGACTGGTTGGGTATACTCCCATGAACCCAGCACCCTGGTGAGGGTATAGAGCTGGTCCAGTGCACCATGGCCCGGACAAAAACTGCACTGTTCCTCCTGGATCCTAGGTTCAACCGTCGGCCGGATTCTCCACTCTGGCATAGACATTCCCAGGGAGGCTGAGGAGTGTGATCCCCTATAGTTGGAGCACACCCTCTGGTCCCCTGGGCTAATGCCGCTGGTAAGCTCTCCCAAGACAAAGAGGTCTTAGGTGACAGGTCAGACTAAGTGCGGTTCAAAAACTTATGAGTACAACAACAGCAAGGACCGTGACATTGCCCGGTATGGTGCAGCCGGGGCCCCACCCTGGAGCCAGGCCTGGGCCTGGTGGCTGGGTTTTATCCCACGGAACTGTCTGTGGAACCATTAGGCTGGTGCATTGTGCAATGGGTGGTGGTTGAAGCTTAGGACCACAACAACCCGATTGTCGGGTTGGCGGTTCAATCCGGTTAATTAATAAAGGGACTAAGCCAAAATGAAAATGAATTAATTTATGATTTTCTTTTTAATTTATAAGAGCAGTGATTTATTGAACTATGCTAGAGACAGTCACACTATAGATTGAGGTAAAGTTGGTTTTATATTCACACATTTGGACTTTCTTCTTAATATAATTTCAGAAAAGTATTCTTTGTAAATTCCTAATAATGAAATCATATTAGCAGCCAATGACTATCAAAGTAGAACATTGTTCACAGTCAGTTAAATAGTGCTAATGTTGTTTTGAAGTCATATTTACATAGGATTTTGGTCTGAATATTCAAAGTAAAATGGTAAACAATATAGGGAGCATGTCACAAGTTGTCACTGGACGAATGTGCAAATATAAATTTAACTTTACCTCAGTACACTATAGGACAGTTTTGAAATTTGGCTCAAAATGTAAAAAAAAAGAAAAAGTAATACAGTAGTTTTTATAACAAAAGGTCCATGGAAGACAAAGAAATGTAAAAAATTTGCTGCATTTTAAATGATGACATATATTCATTTTTGTCACTTGTTACACAAAAAAATGCAACGTCAACAACCCACATAACACACTGTGAAAATCCATAGTATATTTGTCGCCGCCTGTCTCTTTAAGAGATCATCAGACAATCTCGTCCTCCTCCAACATAACTTGTCTGTGTCCCACAGAGGTCTATCCCGTCTGAAGAACTGCAGGCTGTGAGTGTTATTTGTTTTGTTGTGATGTTAACCCATGCAAGCAGTCCCTTAATGCACATAATAATGTTTATAATAGACACAATTCCTATATTTTATTTGGCGTTGTAGCAACCTTACTCTCTAGCCAGGCAACAGCTAGCCAGCCGATGTTAGCTCATGCACTTTAGCCCCATTTGCAAACAGTGCACAATATATTGTACAATACTCTGCATGCTGACTCGGCATTACGTAAGGAATTGCTTTAGTAAGTACACTTACGTTAATATCTTTTAACACGTATACTATTCGATTCTGCTACTGTTGAATTCAGCTAAGGTTTCTAAGGCTATGTCTGTTAACAGTTTACGTTTTGAATGAAGTAAAACGTGATAATTGTTTACCATGTTGTTAACTCTATACTAACTAAATGTTTTATATGTTGTTGTTATTAATACTATTACTACTAATTTTGATAATATAATTTGTTCGTGTTTGTTTTTACAAATCAGTTTTTAGGACAACATTAACGTTACAGAGTTTGTTTACAGTAACTTAATGCTAACTGTTCCTAGTATTTGTTGTTTTTCTATGTGAGGTAATTTACAGTATAGGTTTGACTTTTAAGGAAATCATATTATGCATTTCATAAATATATAATTATTTGAGGTGGATAAACATAAGCCATCAATTAAACCATGCGTGTACCTGTACATTAGACCGTTTTGAGAGTCTGCTAAATTCCATTGAATTTTCACTTGTAGTTGTCTATAAATATTAAAAGTGTATCCTAACTGTTCTCACAGGTAATATAATATTGAAAAAGTATTATGCAAGTAGTACAGTTTAGGGCTGGGTCGATAAATGATATTATATCGAATTGCAATAAAATTTATGTCAATAACAATATTAAGCTCTGGACCTTTTTACTCTATGTTGATCTAAGAGACAATCACAGAGCAGAAATGTGCAACAATGGGAATCTAAAAGTGTGTTGATATTAGAGCAATGAGATGTACCACATTTTTGGCCACCGAAAATGTATTGGCTGAATATGTTATGCCATTCAATAAACCCTCTTAATTTTTGTGGCTTTAGTCATTGTTGGGGTACTCTTAAATATGGAAGCAGTAACATCTTCTATCGAAATATAAGTTGTTATCGTTCAATATGGAAAAATAATTATCGAGATTGCATTTTTGCCATATCGCCCAGCCCTATAGTTATAAACTACTATTTGTATTCATTGCATTTAGAGTACTAGATTATAATTCCAAGTGTAGTGCATTATTCTTTATTGCATACATTTTCTTCCCAACATATTGTAATAATTATCGCCGTTGTTTATAACATATGCTTAAATAAAATTAATATTTTTGCATGACAGACATATAAATATAAATTGCAGTATTAAATAAATTTGGTAACACACTTTAATCATATTTTAAATGCAATAGAAGGAATTATGAAATATAGTTATTACTTAAGTCCTATTTAAATTGGTTAAAATAAAGCATTGTAAATTATCCTTAGTCATGACTTAAAACTGTCACCACACAATACAAATGTTAAAGCCAAATATTAAGGAAGAGCAATAAAGTAATATTTTTGATTCAAATCAAAATTGTCAATTTAATCTTTATTCTCAAAAGATGAATTATTATTGCTAGGGTTTGAAATAGAGATGGTTTCTTTATGACTGTCCAATGTTTACCTGAAATAAAGAGAGTTAATATCTAGCCTAATACATGTCTTCATTTCGCCATATGGAATCTGATGTTCACTGTTCATGTTTAGAAATATCTAAAGCATTTTTTACGAAGTCCATTCATTGATTTGAAACGAGAATTTTGTCAGTCAAAATTGAATCAACACCTGGCTGGCCCTATGGTAGTTTGCTTTGCACATAAGTATATTATTTTATTTTATTTTGCTGTATAAATATTTTTGTTCCTGTATCAAGTGTTGTTTCTTTTTTTCCTTCAATAGTCAAATAACAGGCAGGTAGCTATGGTTGCCAAACAAAAACTATAAAATTACAGAAAAAGAATTATTTTAATAAATAATTTGTGCTTGTTTAAATTAGGATGTTTGACTTTAATTTGAGTTTTTTGTTTTTTTTGTTTTTTACATTTAAACCATTATTTTACTGTTTTTTCTTAAATTATTGTGATCAAACACATTCAGTAATGTAACAAACTGTGCATTCTACAAAGAAACACTATTAATTTACTGATTATTACAATCAAACACATACAAAATTCTGTTGTGAAACTCATTTGCTCGCAGGCTGATAGGCTGAAGTAGATGGTGCAGGTAAAGTGCATCTGGAAAGTATTCATAACGCTTCACTTTTTCCACATTTTTTTGTCACAGCCTTATTCCAAAATGGATTAAATTTATTTATTTTCTCAGAATTCTACATACAATACCCCATAATGACAATGTGAACAAAGATTTTTTTTAAATGTTGAAAAAAAACCCTGAAAAATCTATTTACATAAGTATTCACAGACTTAAGCTCAATACTTTGATGCACCTTTGGCAGCAATTACAGCCTCAAGTCTTTTTGAATATGATGCCACAAGTTTGGCACACCTGTCTTTGGCAATTTTTGACCATTCCTTTTTGCAGTACCTCTCAAGCTCTATCAGCTTGGATGGGAAGCGACGGTGTACAGCCATTTTCAGATCTCTCCAGAGATGTTCAATAGGATTTCGGCTCTGTCTGGCTGGGCCACTCAAGGACATTCACCGAGTTGTTGTGAAGTCACTCTATTGATATTTTGGCGGTGTGCTTTGGGTCATTGTCCTGCTGGAAGATGAACCGTCGCCCCAGTCTGAGGTCAAGAGCACTCTGAAGCAGGTTTTCATCCAGTAAGTCTCTGTACATTGCTGCATTCATCTTTCCCTCTATCCTGACTAGTCTTCCAGTTCTTGCTGCTGAAAAACATCCCCACATCATGATGCGGCCACCACCATGCTTCACTGTAGGGATGGTATTAGCCTGGTGATGAGCGGTGCCTGGTTTTCTCCAAACGTAAAGCCTGGCATTCACTCAAAAGAGTTCAATTTTCGTCTCATTAGACCAGAGAATTTTGTGTCTTATGGTCTGAGAGTCCTTCAGATGCCTTTTGGAATATTCCAGGCGGGAAGTGGCTTCCGTCTAGCCACTATCATACAGGCCTGATTGGTGGATTGCTACACAGATGGTTGTCCTTCTGTAAGGTTCACCTCTCTCCACAGAAGAATGCTGGAGCTCACACAGAGTGACCATCGGGTTATTGATCACCTCCTTAGGTAAGGCCCTCTTTTTTCTGTAAACCTTCCCTAGCCTTGTGCCTCGACACTCCTGTCTCGGAGGTCTACAGACAATTCTTTTGTCTTCATGCTTGGTTTGTGCTTTGACATGCACTGTCAACCTTGGGACCTTATATAGACAGGTGTATGCCTTTTCAAATCATGTCCAATCAACTGAATTTACCACAGGTGAACTCCATTTAAGCTACTGAAACATCTCAAGAATGATCAGTGGAAACAAAATGTACCTGAGCTCAGTTTGGAGCTTCATGGCAAAGGCTGTGAATACTTACGTACATGTGATTTTTCAGTTTTTTTTTATTTTTATAAATTGCAACAATTTAAAAAAAAATTTTCACATTGTCATTATGTGGTATTGTCTAAAATTTTGAGGAAATAAATGAATCTAATTCATTTTGGAAAAGGGCTGTAACAAAAAATTTGGAAAAAGTAAAGCGCTATGAATACTTTCCGGATACACTGTAGGGGATTGATTGCTTGCTCCTCAATAATTAAAATGCCTCAGTGTTGTTCAATGTTCAGTGCATTTTCTGAGACCCTCCTCCACCCCAGTTCCATACATGTTTATTATATTTGCAGCAGTGTGTTATATTCTCAGACTGCATGTCTATGAATTTACTGGCAGTAGCAAGTCTTGGTACTTGCTCTTCCATAATAATCAAAGCAATAGCATTAGCATAGCAGATCTATGCTGCCAAGACCAAACACATCAACATTGCCATGTACATATTTTTACCATACTAAATCTCTCAGAGTTGTCATGACCTGTAATTAAACAGTTTTAGTTTGGAAGCAAGAAATTTACAGAATTTTCCTTTACATTTAAACAAACAGTAAATATGCACTTCTTATTTTAAACCCACATAATCCCTAATTGTCTTTAGTCTTTTTTTGGAGCTAGTTTTATCATACAAACTCTTAGACTGAGAGGTAAAGCACTGTTTTCCTTTCCTCTCCAGAGCTTTCCACTGAAACTGGATTGGGAAAAGTTGGTTAAAGTCACTCTGGATGTTTGTAATGGCCCTAATGCGACTTCGGCCCATGCCTTTGACCTTTTTGTTCTCAAGAGGAAGATTTTCTGTTTGGGTGAATAATAGTGATGTGAAGTACAGGGTCTCTGTGTCACAGTCTGCCCAGCCTCTAGCTTCTTACAAGACAGTTATAACGTATAACATTTTTCCAAAACATCTCCCATTAACCATCTCAACATGGCGCCTGGCAGTCAAGACATTAGTTTTCCCCACTGCTGTCAACTCTCTATTCTTTCATGCTTTTTCAACAAACCGGCACTTCTCAAGTGAAAGCCAGAGCGGCAAGCCTTCTTTTAGTAACAAAAAAGGTACTGCTCTTGCCCCAGCATGTATTAGTTTAGAGGTTATAGAAATGACATGCTTGCCTTTAGTACAAAATGACAAGGTTGTTTGTGCAAAAAAAGCTAATTAAAAGACTAGTGCATTTTAATGTATCTTGCACAAATTACGATTTGGTGTTAAAGCAATGTTTTATTTAATCTGCCTTATATGTTCACTGCAGCATCATCTGTCCTGGAGGGTGAGACACTAGCCATGGGCATGTGGTCACTTGGCCTTGGGGCAGTGGGTGCTGCTATTGCTGGCCTAATACTTGCAAACACTGACTTCTTGCTGACTAAATCTGCACCTGCTACTGTAGACTATCTGGCGGACGCTGACCTCAGAACCGTCGACAGTGGTAAGAAATGATCTGAAATCCAGTGGAAGTTATCCTTTGGTATTTTGAAATTATGTCTAATCATTGTAACCTTGCACTGTTTTTCCATCTAAATCCATTTAGATGAGAGGTCTTTAAAAGCAAAAGCTCTTTGGGAGAAATCAGGTGCGGTGATCATGGCTGTCCGGCGACCTGGATGATTTTTGTGCAGAGAGGTGAGTTGTCACGTTTCTCTTATTTTTATTTTAAAGAGACGAATTTTTATAAAATACTTTTAAAGAAACATCAGCATATCCACGTTTTCTGACACTGTTATGTGACAAATTCCACCCCAACCCCCAAAAATATACAAAGGTTGAACAATGAAACTGAAACACTGGCCAATTTAGTGTTGGAGGATTCATGGCTGAATTTGACCAGCCTGGTGGACAATCTTCATTTATTGCACATTCAGCTAGTAAGAGCAGAGTAATAGCACATTTTGCTTAAAATATTGCAATGCACACAGCATTATGAGTGACATATATATCAGAGTTCAAAAGAATGGTATTGTAGTGAAATTATTGGTGCGCATCTCACTGGCACATCCGCAGCAAGTCTTGGTGATGTATCAAGAGCCACGGAATCCAGGGTAATGTCAGCATACCACCAAGAAGGACAAATCACATCAGGAGTAACTGTACGCAAGAGGAAGTTGTCAGAAAAGGTTGTCCAGGTGCTAACCCGGATTGTATCCAAAAAACATAAAAACACAGCTGGCTTTACTGTCTTTTCCACATATGGGAGAGTAATGGTGTGAAGAAGCCCCAAATAAGCGTACCCCACAGACTGTTGCATGCACAGAGTGAAGCATGGAGTGGATCAGTGATGGATTTGGGATGCAATATCATGGCATTCCCTAGGCATAATTCTTGTGCTAGATGGGCTTGTCACTGCCAAGGACTACCGAACCATTCTGTGCATGTGCACCCAATAGTTTCAAACATTGTATCCTAAAGGCGATGCCATGTATCAGGATGATAATGCACCAAAATACACAGCAAGACTGGTAACAGAGTGGTTTGATGAACATGTAAGTGAAGGTGAACATCTTCCATGGTCTACACAGTCACCAGAACTAAATATTATTGAGCCACTTTGGGGTGTCTTGGACGAGCAAGTCAGGAAATGTTTTCCTTCACCAGCATCACGTAGTGACCTGGTCACTATTTTGCAAAAAGAATGGCTCAAATCCCTCTGGCCACTGTGCAGGAATTGTATCTGTCATTATTAGTATCCACATAGTATTATTAGTGTAGTTAGTGTGGTCATTCCAAAAACGAATTGATTCGGTGTTGGTTGCAAAAGAAGGCCCTACATCATACTAATGAATTATTGAAGCATAAAAACCAGGTGTTTCAGTTTCATTGTCCAACTCCTGTATATGGGATGCAGCTTTGCATCAGATACTGAGAAGAGCATTCTTTATTTCTGTAAGTCCTATACAAATGTGAAAAAACAAGAGAGAGAGCAAAAAAAAAACTGAGGACAAATTTGCTAAATGTTTATATTGCTTTCCATTGTTATCAACTTTGAGCTGTTTAGCGCTTCTGTTTTTTTGTCATCAATTTCATATGATCGAACTGCAAAAACTGACTGAGATCAAAGTGTGTTGAAGTTGAAATTGCTCCAGATGAGAGAGAGCACACAGACGAGAAGGCATTGTATTGACTCGGGCCAGATGCTTGGCTTTCAAGGGCCAACAGTTTGATTAAAGATAGTTGTCTTAATGTCAACATCCAGTCTCGTCTTCTCCTTAAAATATCTTCTGCAAGTTGTTTGGCAATATTGCTCATGTTAAGCAAGTTTGCAATAAATGCAATGTTCCCTGCTTTTTAAAACATCTATCGCAATTCAAGATGACTTATACATAGGAATATCTCTATATATTTCTCCAGTTTAATATAATATAATGAGTTTTTCTTGTGTCAGAATGTTTACATGACTTTTTGATTTCCTTTATCTTTTTTTTTACATTTAATCTACATATTTAAATAGATTTTCAATAGGCACACGGTGAATTGTTACATTCTTAGAGTACATTACAGTTTTTTTCACATGACTAGTTACAGAATTTGACATTTTATTTCCTTAGTGGACACTTGCTGGGGTTTCTCAGCAGTGGAAGTCATCATACCTCTTTGCTCAAACAAGAAAAGAAAAGCTCGAAATATAGTGCAGTGTTTCCCCTAGGTTTACCGGTTGGGTACACAATGATTCATGGTGAGGACACAAGGAGTCATAGTGTTAATTTGTTTCTTTTAATGATGGCAGTAAAAAATTGAACAATTATTTAAACTGTACAACCGTACAAGCTAAACATTTTATATCTTTTTTTTTCCACAAAGTGTGCAGCTTTTGTCACTGCAGTGTATCTTAATGGGCTTACTAAATAATAATGCTAGGGATGCTCTGATCTGGATTTTTGCAGTCGATACAAAGTTCTGATTCCTTGTCATGGTGATCGACTAATAATGTGCACTGATTCTAATGCTTCAAGTTTTATAATGCATTGAGCACATTCCCTCAAAGTATGAATCTTAAGAGAAGATCTTGCCTTGCAAGAGAATAAATCAAGGATGCTGCATATAATAGCTTAAACACGTCTCTTATAACCATTTAGGTGTGAACGTGTTATGGCCAGAAGCAGCTTTACAGAAAATAATTCATCCATTCATTTTACTCTGGCTTAGTCCCTTATTTATCAGGGGTTGCCACACCGGAATGAACCGCCACAGAAAATAATATAACACAGATATTAAAATTGTTATGAAAAATTACAACTCAATTTGGAAACACTGCAAATGATGAAACAAGAATTCAACATGCCTCAATTATAAAAAAGTTTGAAGCGGACATTTGTATGCATAAGAAGTTAAAATACACACCTATAAATCTAATACTTTTTTGCTAAAAGGAAACAGGCCTATAAATTACTGTTTATAGCAATGAGTGTATTACAAGAAGTTATATTATTAAATATTCATGTTACAAAATAGTTTCCCAGAGATAGGTTGCGGTTGGAAGGGCATCTGCTGCGTAAAACACATGCTGGACAAGTTGGCGGTTCATTCCGCTGTGGCAACCCCAGATTAATAAAGGGACTACGCCGAAAAGAAAATTAATGAATGAATGATGTTAAAAAATAGTTTTATCTAATAATTCCAGCCAGCGTTTAGTGAATTTGCAATATTGTCAAAACAGAACTTTCAGTTGTTATATGTTAAAAGGCCTAAACACTTGCAAGACCATTCAAATATTTCCTCGTCTCCAACTATTGACAGCACATCCCTCAATGACAGCAATAGAGGGATGTGCACTAGCGATATCTTTACTGCTCTATTCATTTAACCTAACAAATCTAATGCTTAGAACATCACTGTGTCTCTCACGATCTGTTCTCTTGCTCATTCACTCTAGTGGCCATAATTTCCGAGTGTTTTTACTCATTTTAGGGGATCACAGGGCCAGTATAAATTTGCGGGAGACTCACGGTGCTTCCTGGAGACGTCATAAGGTTGGATAAGATGCTAGATGAGGGTGAACGCGCCACAGCAGCTCAAAAGACTGTAAATACAATGGCTGCACTTGCAGCAAAGAGAGCATCACTCGTGCAAGTCGCGCCAATTAAAAAAAACATAGATCCCATCGCATCTGTATATACTTTAGCTGCTGTGACGCAAGCGCATTATGCTCCCACGCATCATTTACCTGTGTTGTGGTTGCTGTAGGCTATGCATAATATACGGGAGCGCACGTGCGTCTTTGGTCCTGTCAGATGTGGTGCGCGCACACTCATTCCCATACAGCAGTAAGTGGCTATGTAGAACTCCACCATGCGCGATTCAGAGAGCAGAAATATGTAATAGAAAAAGACAGAAATCACATGCCGTTGTGTAAATAATAATATTACATATGGCTATTAAAAGAAGTTGTGATCTGGAGCTATATATAAAATACAATTAACTTGACTTCAAGGGGGGTGGGGGAAGCCGTTGGGAGGGTGGAGCGCCCCCCTAATATAATGGTTGGGGAAACACTGTAGTGTCATCAAGACTTTTAGAGAAAAAAATAGAGCGAGAGGAAAAAATAGAGCGAGACTGATACCTTCAGCCAGAAGAGAGAACAATGCCAAATTTACTGTCCTCCCCATAGACCCTGCATTAGAAACACTTTGCATAAGCGGAAATTCCTGTTTTGTAATTTGATGCAAAGACAATATAATACAAATAATAGCTTTGTAAATGTACATACCTTTTTTTTTTAAATCGAAACAATAAAAACTTTCAGCAATTTAAGATGGCGATGACTGTTGAACATTTACATGCTTGTATCTGCCCCCAAAACAATAGGTATGGGATTAAATATAAGCAAGATGATCTCAGTTTGAATTAAACACACTTGAGGTGTCAAAGTAGTCCAAACCATGCAGTATCACCATTCCTAATAGTGGGAAAAGCACCGAATCTACAGAGATGATAATGCCCTAAACACCCTTAAGGCCGATTTATACTTTTGCGTCAAGCGCACGCGTATGCTAAGGCGCAGCCTACGCATGGACGCATAGCCCTCGCCGTAACCATCGGCGACGTTGACGCGCACCACTCAAAAAATGTAACGCTTACGCGAAGCTCTGTGATTGGTCGGTTTGGTAGCGATGACGAGTGTGGGTAGACGCGAGAGCGCCCGATGCAGCGAGTGTTTACAAGTGTGGAGTCCCGTGAAGGAGCTCCGGATGGAGACTGTTGTTTTGGGTTTACCTTCTGATTAAAGTTGTTGCACGTCCGCCGGTTCCCGCCTCAAAATGAGCGAATGTTAGCCACTTGTACATTAAGGAAGTGTTCAGCAAAAACAGAACACCAGCGAAGAAACTTGACACAGAGAAACATAAACACCTACTGCCAGCTAGCGTTTCGGAAGTGTATTGCAGAAAAAACAGAAACAGCGCGCAGAAGTATAAATGCACGGCTACGCGTGAGGCTTGCGCCGTGGGTCACGCCGATCACTTGACGCAGAAGTAGGCTTTAGGCCAGGCTTTAGGCTATTAATTTAATGTGTTTTCTGTCACGTCTTGTTTAGCCTGTATTAATTCATTCAGTGTAAAACTGCACAATTAAACATTAAAAGATTGTGATATAAGTTTAAACCCGCGCAACATGAGCAATAAATGATAATGATTTGCATATGTTTATTAATCCTTCAAAGCGCTGCATTCAAATCTGAATCGAGAGAGATTCAGTTTTTACACTTTTTCAGTGAGTTACAAACAATTAAATAACACAGAAATACTGGGAGAACAGTTTATAGTTCAGGTATAAACACTGATATTTATGGTAAAGATTATAATCACTGTTTAATGAAACATGACGCTGAATTTTTGACGCTGGTAAAAGCAATTACATTGTGTAACCAAGAGATGGTGACAAACAACCATCAAAATGATGTCACTGAATAGGTTTTCAAAAATAATAGACCTACAGTGTATTCAAACATGAAGTTTTATGTGTGAATTGTTGAATCATTAATTGAAGATAATTATGATCTGTTGTACAATATGTTAGATTTCTATATTTAGCATTATCAGCAACAGCAGCAAAGATCATATTTCATATTGAATACTTTTCTTTTTTCAGCTGGTTCTTTCTTGATTGTTATTTTTATTAACATTACAGGTTCTAAGTTCTGTTTGTTAAAAGCAATGTTTTTTGCAGTTATATTTTTATATAAATGGAAAGTAAAAGAGAAACATAAACACCTACTGCCAGCTAGCATTTCGGAAGTGTATTGCAGAGAAACAGAAACAGCACGCAGAAGTATAAATGCACAGCTACGCGCGAGGTATACGCCATGGGTTACGGCGATCACTTGACGCAGACGTATAAACCAGGCTTTAGTTGTGTAAATGACATTAGTCTGAATGTCAAATGCATTAGCGTGTGGTTCTGTGGTTGTGTTTGTACAGGAGGCCTCTGAGCTGTCCTCTCTGAAGCCCCAGCTGGATGAGCTTGGCGTCCCTCTGTATGCTGTTGTGAAAGAGAATGTGGGTACAGAGATTCAGGACTTCAGGCCTCACTTCGCTGGGGAGATTTTCCTGGATGAAAAGGTTAGCAAACACTACTTTACCTGGTCAGTTAAATCACCCACAAATAAACATTCTGTCAAAAAAGCTAGAATAATCATAATTTGCTGATTCTTGCATGCCAATTAACATCCTAACAACATTTTAATTAATACAAGCTACATGTTAACATGCTAGCATTCTAGTTAGAAATGTGCTAACTTATGTTAGCAATGTTAATTCATACTACAAACATAGAAAAGTGGTATTTTCATGTTAGAAACAAATTAACATTTAGTTCTCACTAGAAACAAACAGATTAACAACATGCTAGTTCAAAATGGTATTTCTTGGTAGTAACATGTTGGTTTACTCTAACAAATTTATCATTGCATGTTAGAAATTCTCACTAGAAACAGATTAACAACACGCTAATTCATAATGTTAACAACAAGCTAATTTACATCAAGTTAGCAACATGTACATTCGTCCTAGAAACATGCTAATTCATCCTAGAAACAAGCTAACATGCTAAATCATGTTACAAAATGCCAATTTATGTTCAGAATGGTAGCTGTGTTGATTCTTGCTAGAAATATGCTAACAAACTGTTAAAACTAACATGCAAGTTTACTGGTTGAAATACAATTAATGTGTGAAACTTAAGAGCCCTGCTTATTCAAAATGTTTTTCTTGGTCGCAACATGTTGGTTTATCCTAGCAACATGTTATTATTTCATGTTAGAAACACATTAACATTAATATGTACTAGAAAGAAACAGATTAACAACACGCTAGTTCATGTTAACAACTAACTAATTTATATTTGCTAATTTATGCTAGAAATAAGCTAACATGCTAATTTATGTTCCACCTGGTAACAATGTTGATTCTTGCTAGAAATATGCTAACAAACTGTTAATACTAACATGCTAATTTATATTTGCAGCATAATTACATCCTGTTAGCAACATGTAAATTCATCATAGAAATATACCTATTTATGCTAGAAACAAGCTAACATGCTAATTCATGTTACAAACATTCAAATTTATATTAGACCTGGTAACAACATCTTGATTCTTGCTGGAAATATGCTAACAAACTGTTAATTGCTAATTAACATGCTAATTTACTGGTTAAAATCTGACAAATGTGTGAGACTTAAGAGCCCTGCTAATTCAAAATGATATTTCATGGTAACAATATGTTGGTTTATGCTAACATGTTATTATTTCATGTTAGAAACTCATTAACATTAATCCTCAATAGCAACAGATTAACAGCACGCTAGTTCATGTTAAAAATTAGCTAATTTATATTTGAAACATCATACTTGTCATGTTAGCAACATGCGAATTCATCCTAGAAACATACTAAGTCATGCTAGAAACAAGCTAACATGCTAATTCATGTTACAAACATTCAAATTTTTATTAGACCGGGTAACAACATCTTGATTCTTGTTAGAAATAAGCTAACAAACTGTTAATACTAGCATGCTAATTTATATTTGCAACATATTTATCACATTATCAACATGTAAATTCATCCTAGAAACATGCTAGTTCATGCTAGAAACAAGCCAACATGCTAATTCATGTTACAAACATGCAAATTTATGTTTGAAATAGTAACAACATGTTGATTTTTGCTAGAAATATGTTAACAAACAGTTAACACTAACATGCTATTTTACTGCTAATTCAAAATGGTATTTCTTTGTAGCAACATGCTGGTTTATGCTAACAACATGTTATTATTTCATGTTACAAACTCATTAGCATTAATCCTCAATAGCAACAGATTAACAACACGCTTGTTCATGTTAAAAATTTGCTAATTTATATTTGGAACATGATACTTGCATCATGTTAACAACATGCTAATTAATTCATCCTAGAAACATACTAATTCATGCTAGAAACAAGCTAACATGCTAATTCATGTTACAACCTGCTAAAAAAACCCTGAATATGCTGGTAAGGTATGTTTTGATGCTGGTCTTGCTGGTCTCAATGCTGGTCAGGACCAGCAATTAGGCCAGCAAGACCAGCATTGAGACCAGCACTGAAACCAGCAAGACCAGCATCGAGACCAGCAAAACTAGCATTGAAACCAGCAATACCAGCACTGAAACCAGCAATACCAGCAC
>CAIGQZ010032254.1:2732186-2742631 GCA_903798205.1 Danio tinwini | reverse complement strand
GGTATGGATTGGTTAAAGTGCAGTGCATGCTACATCTTTATGGTGTGGGGTATGGGAGAGTTTGTGTGGGGTGTGTTAAGTGTTCATCAGCCTGATAGTCTGAGGGAAGAAACTTTCCTTCAGTCGGCTGGTGCGTGACCGAATGCTGCGGAATCACCATTTGTTCCCTATAGGCAGTAACTCCAGATTAACATGCCACTAAATGCAATTGCCTTTTGTTGTTCCACACATACCCCTCCTTGAAGGAGATTCTTGGTTTGACTATTTAAAGGAAAATGTCTAGAGGTTCGGCGCGATTCTGTAGCCAGATCAGCTTGTAGTGTGGATCTCTCATGCTCTATACTATGTATATTTTGAAGTCAGGTATGCATCTTTTGATCTTAGATCCATCTTTGAGAATTTGATGTCTTGTATTGATTGTTTATGAATTGACTGAATAATTGGCATAGTAAATATTTACCTGACTTAAATTGTTATGTTTGAATGCATTCTGCTTACTGTGTAATTATTCATTCTAGTAGATTATGCTGTATCCTCGTTTCCGCACTTCCTGCATCAGGTCAGTAGACGGACTAAAGTCCAGTTGAGCTGGAGCATTGGGCACACTAACTGTATTTTAGGATCTGACAAACTCTTGATATTGATTCAAGTGTATTTATGGCCCATTTCCACTGAGTGGTACGGTACAGTTCGGTACACTTTTATGGCCATTTCCACTGTCAAAAGGCGTACCGAACCGTACCACTTTGTCACCCTTTGCCAAGGTTACCAAAAGGCGGAGCTAGATGCGCATCTGAACAGAGTGGTTTACAGAGATACGTCATTCCCCCTCGCAACAAAGCCAGAATGAAAACAAGGTAACCGTCATGTTTTAAATACACAGCCAAGACATTACACTGTAATTATACATATAATAACGAGTCATGGTCGACCCGAGCTCAAACAAACCTTGTTGTCCTGATGAACAGCCACAAAGCCAAGAAGAAGAGCAGATTCTACCCTGTGCCCCGTAGTTTTTTCTAGTCTAAAGCGCGAGTGGTTTTGCTTTCTTGCTTGAGCTCGTGTGCGTGTCTATATTTGAAATAACAAACATCTTAAGCTGATGATATTATTGTGCGCTTGATTATTGACGTGCATTTGAAACCTGATCCCTTCAGAAACTGACAAACACAACAAACGCGAGAGTGACGCACGAAAAAATAAAGGAGAAGCCGGAAAAAACAAAGGAGGGAATATTTTTTTCAGCAAACATAAACAAACTGCCATGTTTAACTATCATCACCTTTTTTATTATGAACTCGAAATGACGGAATTACAGTACTTTCTAAGAGGCTACATGTGCCGCTGAAGATTAAAGACACAGATGAGAGGTTTGCACTGACTGTGGGCTATATTTAGTGTTTTTTTTTTACCTAAATAAAGGACTAAATGTATGCTGTGCGTAGTTTATCTGTAATTGGTAACTTATTGGAGACTGTAAGGTCTGTATGTGTTCATATGTGTTGCATTTATTTTATATAATTGCAGACATTACAGTAGGCTATTTCGCACTATCATTGATCTGCAGTTATAATTAAATTATGTTCATAAAAAAGATAAACATTTATACAGAAGTATTTGTGTGTAAAGCATCTGTTTTGTGAGAAGTGCTTCTCATATGATGTGAACGCCCTTGTAAAGCTTTACTGTAGACATTTTCTCGAGCAAAAATAACGTTGACTGAAACTTTCTGTCGTACACTACGCCCTCCAAATAGTACCATTGGTACCCTTTTAGCAGTGGAAATGCAAGCCTGATAAAGGTAACTCGTACCATACCGTACTGTACCACTCAGTGGAAACAGGCCATTAGGTGAAAAAGGAGTTATTTCCATCTAGGGCAACAAGGTGTACCTTGATAGGGTGCCTGACCCTTGTTTGATAGTAATGTTATTCTAAATTTAGTGTACATGGGAAACCATGGGCTTAGCTAAATCAAAATTATTATAGAGAACAGTAGTCGGTTTATTATAATAACGGCCTTGACCTCTGATTAGAAATGATATTGTCTTTACTCAAGGGTGTACATCTAAGGGGGACTAATAAAAAATACTTTAGAATGAGCAAGCATAGGAGCGGCCATCTAAAAGTATTAGTCCATTACCTCTGTTTTATAATTAAGACTGACGAGAGAGAGTGCGAAGGTGGGGGAACGCCATCGGCCGAGGCGATTCCTCTGAGTGACATGAGCACCCGAATGAACAAATGTAATAGTTACGAGTGAAGACAAAAGGTTCAAACATTTATTATTAAATTATATATTGATATAATCTTCTTAATGTTTAAAGATTGGAGTCAGATAAAAGGAAAGATAAATGTATTAATATTCTAAACCACCTCATATTAAAATTGGAGTCAGATATGAGTTAAAGTTAAACTGAAACAACATTGTGTACTGGAAAGGCCGAACACGCAGTGAACCTTCATCCACCAGTGGACACCTTCATTGGGCCAACTGGATGGACCTTGCATCCCCAAAGCATTCATCAATAACAGCCAATTAAATGTATATTTTAAATAGATTTTACAGCTTTATAGCTTATATATTCTTATATAAACTTATATAGGTTTTATGGTTACACTACAGTTAACTAATAAATACAAGGACAGTATAAGGTAAGGACAGACCTTGGTGAGAGCCTTCAGGCTAAGTGCTGTTACTACTGCTCCAGTGGTGGCACTGACATACGCCGCTCCAAGCTGACTGCAAAGGTTAAAACAGCACATATTAGATTTAACGCTTTATTGAGCAGATCAGTTCATTAACATTTCTCAAGGAGCTCCTAACTGCTGATCTGACATTGCAGAATGCACAAGTCTCCTTTAGATTCAGGAAGAACAATGATGTCATGAACAAACAACAGTAAATTAAATACAAGCATTATCACTGCATACATTCTACATCTTAAAGGAATGGTTATAATTTAACATGATAAATAGCTAATTCAAACATGGACAGTAAATAAAGTTGTTCTCGTGTGACATCTCTGCCACCCTTGGTTTCATCATGTAATGTGGCCCATGCTAAAGCATTCAGAACACTAAATGGTGCAATAGAACAACAAATTACACCACCAATATGTGGGTTGCCATGAGGCCTCCATACAAAAACATGCATCTAGATCATTCAGTAGCTTTTCTTAGCCTTCATACTTGACAGTGATTGGGGCATCTCCACTGCGGTTAGTGTAGTTGACAACAGCATTGAAGGACTGGTTAACCCACTGCCAAAACACCACTGCTGGGGTGGTCCTACAAACAGAAGAGAAAAACCTGAATACATAAAAAGCAACTTGTCTTTTACCATTTTGAAACTTCAAAATTACAAACTCTTCAACAGACAACGCTTTAGGTACATGAATCTCCCACACAAGCTTGTAATTTGAGTCACATGTTGGTGGTTGCACAAAATGACTCATTTGCAGATGACTTAGATGACCCAAGTAAAAATGTGTCTATCAGGCCAACAAAGACAACTTTTTTTTAATCTTATGCCAAGTTTGGACAACATAACATTAACACAATTTTGGAATCTACATATTTTTTGGTCCTCCACAATTGGTTTTGTTATATCAGTAGTCTGGTTTCCATTACAGAGTTGTACAAAATTATTGTGATGCGTTTATATGTCTGTCTCTGTCTCTCTCCCTGTCTCTCTCTCTCTCTCTCTCTCTCTCTATATATATATATATATATATAGTGAAATGACTGAATTTTTCATTAGCTGATGTTATGAGAACTTATACTTGGGAGCAGGCATGTATGTTAAGTTATATTGGGAATTATATTGGTGGGAAGTTATATTGTGCATTTTCTAAGGATGCACCGATGCAGATACATGGATTGTATATCGGTTCGATACCACATACTGTATTTTTGCTGGATTTGGTATCGGCCAGCTGGTACCAATCCAAATCTGATCTTGCACGTGCTCTATAGTCTGTGTAATTTATAAGCCAACAAAAGCCACGAAGGAAGCCTATTATAAGGGACTAGAATGTTGTTATGTAGGCTATTATATCCCAAATGTTCTGAAGCCATTCTATAGTTTAATATGAAGCACAGATGAATATTTAAGTGGTTAAATTCATGTTCAGTTCAGCACTTCCCGCAGCTGCACCTGTCAATCATTCTTCATTCATTCACAATTCAAACTGCATGTCGGGCTCATAACAACACAAAAAACTTTCTCCAAGACTAATTGTGCCTATTAATACAAGTAATTGGTGGAGAAATGCATTTAGTTGTGCATTAAATGGCTTCATTTTGACCTGCGACATGGAGATCATTGCTATTTCCAAATCATGTTGCGGTGTGCCTGTTGGATCAGCAGATCACATTCACAACACTGGAGTAGAGAGGGTTATTATCTGCTCTTCACACACAAAGTTGGCCTACCTGAAACATTTCAATCAGAAAAGGCTCAATAATACATTGGACAGATCCTCAACACACTGATTTCTCCCCTTTGTGCTGCTGTTATAGAAGTGTTCGTATACTAGAGAGCTGCGCACTGTCTTAGTGATGTAAGCGCTTTATTCAGGCACCGGCTGCGAAGACGCGATATGCATCACTACGTAAGATTATTCTTACAATAAGTTTGTTCTCTCATCCTTCCGACTGAGTTTATTCTTCTGAGGGGAATACTTTAAGTGCTGCGAATAGTTTGTAAAGCCTGGCTCATTGTGGTCAAAGTAGTTGATTAAATTATTTAAAGTGAAACTGACGGCCCGGCGCATATGAATTGTCATTAAAAGAAAATTTTTTAGCCTAATATAGGCTACTCTGAAACTGTCAATATTTCACTGTCATTTTATATATATTAACGTTTTATTCAACAGACCAGTTTGTCAGTTTGTGTTCTGAAGCATAAGCGGACCTTGTTTTGAACTTCACCTCAAATATTCTTGTTTATTTTGTAGATAACTGACCAACAAAAATACATTAAAATAACCAACAAATTATAGCAAACAAAAAATGCTTTCAGTTTCTCTGTCTCACTCGGACCCCCAAGAAGAAAATCAAATAAAAATCTCATTTTGGCTTAACATTATGTTTAATGTTTATACTTTTTCAATTTCATTACAAAACTAAAGGCATTTGATTCAGGCTCCCATCACCTATACCACAGTCAACCACTAGGAGATATTTTAGATAGATATTTTGCCTCAACTCAAAAGGGAAATGTAACTTTAGCTATTGATTAAGCACTGTGAGTAGCCCGTTTCAGCATTGTGATTTGAATTCAAGCCAACTTTACGTTTCATTTGATGTGCGAACATTATTTGTGACCTGTTTTGTTCTGGTACCAGGTTATTTATTTACCATGCTATTTTAAGTTGTGCCAGATTGTTTTTCCTCCCTTTTTTAGTCCTGAGGCAGACATCCCAAGTTTCCCGGAAGTTCTGTGAGTCTCCCGCAACTGCATAGAGACTCCCGGTGTCATGAGAAATTGGGTCCCCCCGACAAACGAATGATAATCTCCTGGAAATCGCACATTTTCCTCCGGCTCCTCAAATACGTTTTGCACCTCTCTCCACCGCATCCCTCCTTGCTCTTCATCACACACACGTCGCACACACTCCGCCTACACCCCAGCCGGTCTTCACTTACGCTAAAACCGATTTGAAACAATAAATGCTTAACACCGCATGGTCTGTCTGAGTCTGTCCTAATTTCAAAGTGTGGCCTTATAGTAATAAATGGTGGTTATTCTGACAAGAGACTCAGTTGTTGTTATTTTTAGTTGTTTTAATAGTTTGGACCACTATTTTCTTTTTGATCCTCACAATTTTGGAATCCAGTCGCGGTAGGCTAATTGGTCTGTTATTTTTTTTTACAAAAGAAGGTATATTATTTGAGTTTATCACCAGAACTATAGAAACTGTATTATGGTAATAATAAAAAAATGGCACAGTATCAGGATCGGATCTGTATCGGTCGATACTCAGAATTTTGGTATCGAGATCAGATTGGTTCCAAAAAATGGTATCGGTGCATCCCTAGCATTTTCACATTTGAACTGTGGATTCAGAATTTCTGGATGAACAGATCAAATCTTCTTTAGTCGTGCAGTGTAATTGGGCCAAAGGTATCAGTTTCTACAAATTAACGCATAGTGGGGCTGTGCAAGTATTAAAAAACATTTTATATTTCGATTTCAGACTTAATTTACAGACACCGTTTATGAAAATACAATTATTGAGATTAAAATGATTATTGTGCCCGATTCAACCCACTTTCCAGTGGTGCACTTTTATTTCACTAAAAAGTGCTATTTCATATAGAGATCGTGTAAAGTGACTTGCAAAAAGTGTATTAAATGTATTTATGATTTAAAAACCACTAAAGAGAGGGATATACGCGAGTGCGCTCAGAGACAGAACATATGTAAAGCTTTATGCAACTTTAGGTTAAGTTGAAAGCCTAAATGGTCAAATACTAGCAAAATGTGTCAAACCATGGTTTAGAAACTTAAAATTGAGTATAGTGTTGTCACAATACTGGAATTTCTAACTTCGATTGATATCTTGAAAAATATCGATATTCGATACCCTTTTGTTAACTGCTGCTGGTGAGAAGAGAGCAAAGCTGGCATCGATACTTACCAAAAAGCAACATTGTATCGGTTGAAACATTACATTATTGATCGGTAACGGTGCAACTTTATCCGTGTGAAAGGGTCAGTGGGCTACATTTCTGATGCTGACTGTATGACTAATGTTAATCAAACAACAAAATTCCAAAACCACTCTGCTTTTGAGCAAAGGACTTTTATGAGAAACAAAGAAAGTTCCTGTAATAAAGACTATTCCGTGTTATTTAACATTTGGTTTTTAGTATCTGTTAACTGATTACTTAAGACTTGGATCTCTAAAAAACACCTTATGAAAACCTTATACACCATTAAAAAGGCTTTGCAAATTGAAATTTTAAACTAAAAAACACTTCCATTTATCAAAGTTTGAAGGGTAATGCAACATACAACTATTAATATTGATATTATGCTCTAATACAGAGCTTCACAACTCTCAAATACAGCAAAGATGATCATATACTTGTGCTGATAGATGGAATAATGCAACACAGGAAATATATGTAGAACTATGGATACAATACTCCTGCTTTATTATGTTTCAAATATCTCAAGTCTTTAAGCTAGTGGTTAAATGCATCGACATATAGCACTGAGATTCTCACGGTGACCTGAGTTCGATTCCCAGCTCGAGGTACTTCACTGATCCTTTCCCTCTCTCTGATGTCCATGCTTTCCTGTCTGTAATCTGCACTAAAAAGTAAAACCCCCTTAAAAAATAAGATATATAAAAGCGAGTTGCAAGTTCTACCTTCTGAATGATACTACACAAACCAAACAAACTGTGTAGTCTGAAGCCAGCTTCAATTTTAAAGCATTCTTTTTTGTCTCCAGTTTTTAAAAGCAAAAGTACTACCATAAAAAACAGTAAACACTTCTAAATGAAACCAGCAGACTCAGTCATCAGTAGGAGTGCCGCCTTTTCCATGATGACTCATTTAGGAAATATTCACTGAACTGAACAAGGATATTTATCCCAGACTATGGAAAGATGTACTCCCTTTCCTTTTCTGGCCTCTAACGTTCAACATTTTAAGACCCACAAGAGTTTCTGCATATATTGTGTCCAGAACAATAAAATGATCAGGAGTGGCAGTGCTCTTACCTGTAAAAGGTAAGCATGCAGCCTGTAATAGTCATGTTCATGGGCACTTGTGCAGACATGCGTCCAACTAGCAGCATTTTCTCTCCTGTGTCTGGGTGGAAAGCGGAGTCGTAGATGTATTTGGCCCTCCATAGTGCATCTTCTGTAAGCCCAGGCTTCACAACTCCCAACCTGAGAAGCAGGACACAGCAGAAGTACATTTTATTCACATGCACAGTAGCATAACATATATAACATAAATTGACATAAATGGAGAGTGAAGACAATATATTAGATTTAAAAATAGCTTCGCTGATCCGAGTTGAACATGCAGCGACATATAAAAGCCATTCGTAGGTTGATTTGTTGGTTAGTGGTGCTTTCAGGCATTGCTATTTTTGTTAGAGCATCTCAAACAGCAACTCAATGGAATTTAGGGTGGCATTGGGCTCTGCTTGTCTGACCAATGAGAAGGGTGGAGTGATTGAAAAGTCTTCAATATGAATTCACAGGAATTCCAATATGCTGATTACAGCTCATTAAATATGTCTTCTCATCAAAAATGAAAGGAGTTGCTGCTGTTTAATATTTTTAAAGAGATTAATATTTTATTCAGAAAGAATTACATAAAAAATGACAGTTAAAACTTTTTCAAGATTACTATTTTAAATAAATCTGTCGTTTTGAAACTTCTATTAACCAAAGAACCCTGGGGGGAAAATGGTTCCTACAAAACATATTTTCAGCTGTGATAATGCAAAGAAACATTTAACAATTGTGCACCTATATTAATTACCAACAACTGAGCAGAAAATCAACATATAAAATATTTTGAATAAATAAAAGCAGCTTTGGTGAGCATTAAAAAACAATTGGCTTCTCCTCATTAGCTACTACCAAGGTAGTGGCTATTCTTCCTGGGGTCCATCAAACACAAAACAAAATTACATTAATACATATCAACAAACACCAAAAAACAAACAAACATAAAAATCCAAAATGTATACATAACATCCAGTTCAACAATCCACTCAATATTGTGCCATTAAATATTTCTTCAACAATTTTTGAACCTCTTTTTACTTGTTACAAAGCATGTAATGTCTGATGGTAATTCATTCCATGTTTTCATTCCTCTATACTTTACAGTCCGTTGCTTTGCATTAGTTTTTGAAACGGGAAGCAAAAAAAAATCCTTTTGATGCATGCCTGGTGTTAAAATTATGACTAGCATTACTATACAAATGTTGACAGTACAATACACTTGGAACTCTTGACACAGAAATATTTCTTATGAAACACAGCAGAGAAACATTTACCCTATCCTTCATCAATAACCAACCTAAAGTTTTATGCATTTTCATAATATTACCTCTTCTATTGCAGTGTATAATTAGTTGTGCAGCTCAATTTTGGAGTAACTGTAATTTATCCCAAGTTTTTACTTGATGCACTCGACCACACTACTGGACAGCAATCTAGATAAGAAAGAACAATTGCCTGAACAATTTGTGTTGCTAACAAAATTGAAGGAATTTTGACGAATGGACAAAAGCAGGGCAGAAATGATGATGATAGCCCCTCCTGAAAGGCATTCCATGTGACAAGAAATTAAGAAAAGTTATTTCAATGGGGCAGGAAAGGTTATGGTATTTGATAAAAGACATCTGAGGTAAACAAATTTTTTATAAAATAATGAAGTGCACAGATACATCATTTACAACAAAAATGAAAATGCTGGAGATGAACAGTACGGTTAACACTGTTCATTTCCAACTTAATTTATAGGCTTAAGAACAGGTTTATTTGTAGCAAACATGGATATGCTATATTCATAAACTCTTTTTTTGAGACTGCAAGGTAGGAAATTCCAGGGGGAATTAAATGAACTAAAACTCAATAAGAGGATCTGAAAATGTCTGTGTGATCAGTCTTTGACAGACCTAATCAACACTGTATTTCCCTAAGTTGTTAAATATCTCAATATAGTAATTTATTCAAAGCCATCCTCCCTATTCCTAACACATTTTGACCTTAAAACCTCTTTTAAGATTTAAGATGTTCTACGAATAGGTTTTTATCTTTACTAGGATCTTCTCTTTAATAGGAAGGAGAAACGCCTACTTTTCTGGGAACTTTCCTGGAATATTGTCACTGTAAGCAACTCTTTGCCCAGACTCTATGTGAATAGGGTCTCTGAAAAATAGCAAAGGTGCATTTTTTTCTAATTCTTTTTGTCTAAAAAAAGATTATCTAAAAGATTCAGGTTTCTTTTCGGCCATAGCTTTTCTTTTAAATGAAGCAAAACCTTGCAGCTGTTCACGCATGAAAACAAGACCAAGGTTGACACCAAGACCAAGGTTAAGCCTATATTATGTTTGATTAGCATTGCATTTCAAACAACAAACCCATGCTACACTGTTTTAAGAGCTGGTTTGGAAAGGAAAGCCAAGATTTACTACATTCTGCACCGCATATCATATCAACATATCATTATTATTGTATATCTTTACAGTTTTTATATCATCGGGAAGGGCACGATTTCACCCTAAATGTTCAAATATGAAGAATTAGAATTGAGGTGAAGTTGGTTTTATATTCACACATTTGTTCAGTGACAACTTATAACACAGTCCCTATATTTTTTACCATGGTACTTTGAAATGGAGGTAAAGTTGGTTTTATATTCGGATATTCAGACATTCTCCTTAAAAATATAATATAATTT
>CAIGQZ010032254.1:2708293-2727186 GCA_903798205.1 Danio tinwini | reverse complement strand
ATAATATAATATAATATAATATAATATAATATAATATAATATAATATAATATAGCCTCACAGCAAGAAGGTCGCTGGTTCGAGCCTCGGCTGGGTCAGTTGGCGTTTCTGTGCGTTCGCATGGGTTTCCTCCGGGTGCTCCGGTTTCCCCCACAGTCCAAAGACATACGATACAGGTAAATTGGGTAGGCTAAATTGTCCGTAGTGTATGAGTGTGAATGTGTGTGCATGGATGTTTCCCAGAGATGGGTTGCGACTGAAGGGGCATCCGCTATGCTGGAAAAGTTGGCGGTTCATTCCGCTGTGGCAACCCCAGATTAATAAAGGGACTAAGGCGAAAAGAAAATGAATGAATGAATAATATAATATAATAATGACAGTCTATATTTTATACTGCTGTTTGTGTAAACTATGCATTTAACATTCTAAGTCTCATTGTAAGTTCAAACTATAATAATCACGTTAAGTTAAATCAAGTTGGCTTTATTGTCATTTCAGAAATATACAGTGCAGTACACAGTGAAACAAGGATTAATTTTTTTATTAATCTGTAATTATAATATTATGAAAATCCCCATAAAATTGTCCCATTTCATAGACAAATGTTATTAGCTTGGTCCCTTATATTTAAACACAATTTTACACGTCTTTCATATATAATTTGTAATATTAAAAACATCTTGTATAAAAATAAATCTCTATTTTTCAATAACTGGTTTAAAAATGATAGAATTTACTAGAATATACTAGATATAATTTTTGTGTCTCAACTTTTCAATGATAGTGGTTTATTTTGTAACTACTCTAAATATTTAGTTAAGCATGGAATTCCTGTATGCCCAAAAAGACTTTGCTATTGTTGCTGATGCAATCCCACAAGGTGTTTTTATGCTTTTTAAAGCACTTTCATTTCCAATTACTTGTAATTCAGTGGACCTTTGAAAAACATTTATTGGTAAACAGTACCTTTCTTTATCTAAATCAAAATGCAACAAGAAAATAAGAGCCCTGTTTCAGAAAGATTCTGTTACTGTGCCTTATGTAATGTCAAATTGGAATGGATTTATGAATGATATTTCAGAAGAAAGTTTGGTCATTACCCCACAATTTTTTATAACAAACAAAATAAGAGAAGTTACCTTTAAACTGATTCATAGATACTATCCAGACAAGTGTATTCTTAAAATGCTTCAGAATGATATTAACACCAACTGTTTTTTTGCTTAGTGAATCCTGAAACGTCTGTTCATTTATTTTGGAATTGTCCTCATTAAATGACATTTTGGTGTGATATTCTTGATTTTATAAAAGATTGTGTGAAGGCAGATTTTGAATTTACATATAAGAATGTTATCTTTGGTTTCCATGAATGCAAAAAGGAAAATAATACTTATTTTATAAACCTTATTTTTTGTTGACCAAATTTCATATTCACAAGAGCAAGTTTTGTAAGTGTAAACCTTTTTTTCTAAAATTAAAATTGAAATGAAAATGTATTTTGAGTCTATTGAGGGATCAACAAACTTAAAAGCAATACTACCAAGGACTTTGATGAAGGACTATCTTGTACTAAATGACTGAAAACCCCTGGATTGTTGTTGTTTGATTGATGACATTTCTTGTTATTTTTTTTCAAGTGTTCGAAGAAAAAACAAAAAAAATAACAGTGAAACAAAACAATGTTCCTCCAGGATTAAGGTGCTACATCAAGCAACATAAATTGACAACATAACACAGGACTGTGCACTACTATATAAATTTAGAGAATGAAAAACAGTAATGCCGACCAGCACAATACGGTTGTTGTGCAAATATTTAAACAGATAGAAATACTGTACATGTAGACATTTGTCATTGAGATAGAAATGTTGCAGTGTAAAAATAGCAGTTGGTTAAATATTTCTGTCCGTTAATTTGTGTGTGTGTGTGTGTATGTATGTGTGGGTCAGTCCAGTTTCTTCATGTTTAAAAGTCTGAAGACTTGTGAAAAGAAACTGTTGCAGCTGTGAGAGCCCGAATGTTTCTTAAAACCTCTGAATACTTGTAAATACATAAAAAAAAGTAAAAAATAAAATGAAAAATAGTTTAGTTATACCTGCAAGTGCTGGTATCATAGTCAACATTTGATGATAATCAAAGATGTCCTGAGACAAGAATGGATATTATTTTGGTTGTGGGTCAAATTGATCAAAGGTTTTGATCCAATTCAAATGTTTACTGTATACCAGCTGATATAGGCTACCATGTATATAATAATTTGGGTGGTCAGAGTTTTTTGTTTGTTTGTTTGTTTGTTTTAAAGACCTAAAACAAGTATAATATCAAATAATTAAAGTATGTTGTACATACAAAATCAGGTGCTTTTAGCATGCACAAGTAAAATTTAAAGGGCATCTCGGTTACCCCTTTTTCCAGATTTAATGTAAGTCTTTTGTGTCCCCAGAATGGGTCTGTAAAGTTTCAGCTCAAAACACCCATCAGATTATTTATTATAGCTTTCACTAGATAGTGTTTTATAGTTCTCAAAGAATTTTTGCTGTTTTTGTGTACTGCGCCTTTAAGGCTAGTCCTCCCTGCCTATCGTTTTCACGTGCCTCAGTCTCTGCCCTCGGCTGCCTCAGACAACAGACAGACATGAAGGAAGCAGATCTCACTTAATGTTTGTGACAAAAACTACAGTAAGAGCTTTATCAATGATTATTTGGTGCATTTGTTGTGTGGAGCTGCAGGATGAGTCACACACAATGTCGTTACAAAGTTCACGCACACACACAGACACACACACAGCTCAGATACACGCACATACATACAGCGCGCGGGTTTAGCTTTGCACTGTCTTTGCACGCAAATGTGACAGGATACAGGTTAATATCCACTGCTGTATGGATATCTGTTGTTAATGTACAAAATAAACCTGATTTAACGTCCACAAACCAGGATTGAAGCGTCTTTTATTATTGTTCTGACACGCGGCTGTGGTAATGAAGTAAAGCTGAAGTAAATCGCTGTAATTTATTACACACAAGTACTGTTTTAAAACATTTTAAACTTGTCAAACTCACTCTTGATCACATTTGATGATGATTGATGATCATAAACTGAACAGACCTTTTATTTAGGGTTGATTTGCGCACGTCCTGTCTTGTGGATATGAAACGTTACTACGGAGACATGTTAATACGCAGCTGTCAATCAATATTGGTGGGCGGGGGGACCGCACTCCTACGTCAAGTTGCGGTCGGTCTCAAAACGGCTCCAATTGGTCCACTGTTTTATGTTGTTAAATTGAAAAAAAAAGGACTGGGTGTGTTTATATCACCCCAATATGACAGTACATACACTATACCTACACATATGTCTGTCCAAACAGCTTGAAAAGGAGATTTTTCACCATAAGTGCCCTTTAAGCAAATAAAACATATTTTCCTGACAACAACCATTTTGGCTAGTGAAAATGAAATATGAACAAATAGCTGAATATTTTAATAATTATAGCAGAATCTGGACTTTAAATGACTTTAATTTGGACTAGCACATTAAATAAATCATCCCCCCCAACCCCCCCCCAAAAAATCTCACTGTTTAATGTTTACTGAGCCTCAAGTGGTTCTAATCTTTATGAGTTTCTTTTTTTCTATTGAAAACACAAAAAGACATTTTGAAGAATTTCAGAAACCAATAACCATTGTGGGGAAAATTTATACCATGGAAGTCAATGCTTAACGGTTTGTAACATTTAAAATAACCCAACTAATTCTTTTGTGCTAAAAGTCACTTGTATCTCACTTGTAATTTTGACCACTTAAATTAGGTGTCCAATTCATCATTCTAGCGTTTAGGTCAGAAAAACATGAAAGCTAAGTGCCCTTAACACACACTGAATCCTTACTCCCTAAATACTCCTTTGGAATGCTTTGTAAGTTTAAATTTTAAACAGACGATTAAAGTAGAAGCACCTCAATGAAATGAAGAGACTACTAAATAGGGTAAAAATCACATATAAAATCACTGGCTCAGCTTAGGCCAGGACTAGGCCTTCACAAAATTATGTAATTAAGCAGCTTTTTTTGAAAACTGACTTAGATTTGGTTAAACAGATAAATTTGTAAATTTTATTGAATTGTCAGCACTTGGGATATGTTTGTTTGTTAGGCTGTTTTTGTTGGTGGGTTTAGGATTAGGGTAGGTGTAGACGTTAATAACTGTGACGGTTGGGTTTAGGATTGGGGTAGATGTAGACGTTAGGTTAGTAACTGTGATGGTTGGGTTTAGGATTGGGGTAGGTGTAGACGTTAATAACTGTAACGGTTGGGTTTAGTGTTGGGGTAGGTGCAGACATTAATACCTGAGACGGTTGGGTTTGGGATTGGGGTAGGTGTAGACATTAATAACTGTGATGGTTGGGTTTAGGATTGAGGTAGGTGTAGACGTTAATTACTGTGACGGTTGGGCTTAGGATTGGGGTAGGTGTAGACGTTAATAATTGTGACGGTTAGGCTTAGGATTGGGGTAGGTGTAGACGTAATAACTGTGACGGTTGGGTTTAGGATTGGGGTAGGTGTATACATTAATACCTGTGATGGTTGGGTTTGGGATTGGGGTAGGTGTAGACGTTGATAACTGTGACGGTTTGGTTTAGAATTTGGGTAGGTGTAGACATTAATAACTGGCGGTTGGGTTTAGGATTGGGGTAGGTGTAGACGTTAATAACTGTGGCGGTTGGGTTTAGGATTAGGATAGATATAGATATTGATAACTGACGGTTGGGTTTAGGATTGGGGTAGATGTAGACATTAATAACTGTGACGGTTGGGTTTAGGGACGGGGTAGCTGTAGACATTAAAAACTGTGACAGTTGGGTTTAGGATTTGGGTAGGTGTAGATGTTAATAACTGTCATGGGTACAGCGCCATTTTGCTGACAACATAGTTTTGACGTGAGTCTGGATAATTGCAAGTTACCCCTCTTTGCAAGTTATGCCCCCTTAATCTTGCACTAGTCTTGCAGTCTGCAGACAGATACTACTTCCCATAACTGAAACTCCTGTCATCATTTACTCAACTTTTACTTGTTTCAAGCCTGTTTGACTTTTAGTTTTTCTGTTGAATACAAAAGAAGATATTCTGAAGAAAGCAGAAAATCTGTAACCATTGACTTTCAGAGTATTTGTTCTTCCTACTATTGAGGCAAGGCAAGTTTATTTATATAGCACATTTCACACACAGTGGTAATTCAAGGTGCTTTACATAAACAATAATAAAAGAGACAAGTATAAGCAAATAAAAACAAATAATAAAAGTGATTAAAAACAGATTAACATGTAATGTAATGTAATGTAATGTAATGTAATGCAAAAAAGCACAGCTAAACAGATGTGTTTTAAGTCTTGATTTGAATGTGCCTAATCCACCCTGCTTTAAATGCACTCATGGAATGGAATTTCTAGTTTATCCTAAAGATATTACCTGTTAGGTTTGTATTCAGTGAGCATATCTGTAATGTATTGAGGTCCTAAGCCATTTAGTGATGTAAAGACATTTAATATACTTTAAAATCTACTCTGAATGTATTGAAGTCAATTGTTACAGTTTTTTTGTTTTCTTACAAGCCCATATTTGTAATCCCAAATTGCATGGAAACCTGTTGGCTTAAACTACTTAAGTTGTTGACACAAGCTGAAACTTAATAGCGTTTATTTAACATAACAACACGTAAGGTTTGACTTAAGAGTGCAACCTGTAGTTACCCACTTACTAGGCTACAAACCAAATTCACACAAGGAAGAAATGTCCACTATGTGGCAGCATAGTGTCAAGAAAGTTGCTCAGTTTTCCCACAGTGCTCACAGTTTATTCTGAAAACAAAAATACATTGACACTGTAATCAAAAGACGGTCACTGATATTATATTTAAACACTTACAACTGCCAGCATTTTACCATTAAAGATGAATGAGCTACAATTTGCAAAAGAAGCAAGTGTCACGTTGAAATGTGCTTTATTTAGCGTCTTGCGGACTTAATTGGATCTATGCTTGTCCCACAAGACCACTGTCAGCTCATGTAATACTCTTATGATGATATGAGTGACGAATGTCAGCCAGATGAGTTTGTGCAGTGTCCTTCTGAGCTGCTCCACATAATCCAATCACCTGCTCTGAGAGGCGGGCTTAAGGAAGGCTAATATTGTCTTTGTTTCAGGTGAGGTCATGCGGCACAACATGGAGACAGGTAACGGCATTTAACTCCATCTAACTTTGTTTTCTAGCATTAACGTCAGATTAAGTGCGGAAAAGTTATATTAAGGACAGATTTTAAACAATGTAATAACTTGTTGACTGTATCGGTTGCTTGCCGATCTCTTAAGAGGATGATCTTTGTATTATTGTGAAATCTCCCCACGCTGATTCATGTAAGCTAGGCTGTGTATTATGAACAAGTGAGACAACGCATCATTATGTCAGTGAACGCTGTCGTGTTATATTGTTCACTGAAGCGTTTCGTTGCGCTTTACGCAACCTGTTGCTGAGCGCTGTCCGAGGTGCTGAGAAAGAGCCAACCAGTCGCAGTGCCAAGCTAAGACTGATAACATGACAACGCCAAATTTATTTCGTAACCATATTGCACGAGACAAAAACTTTCACGTACGCGACGCGTATACAGTCAAGATGACTCGTATTGGGTTCAAAAATGGATTTATGTGTTGTGTGTGTGTGTGTGTGTACGCGTGCGTTTTTGTGACATCATGACACAAATGGGTTTAATGACATGATGTGGGTATGACACATGTGAGATGGCTAATTATGAAGACATTGCTGATGTCCCCATTTTTTCAAAAAGCTTATAAATCAAAGTTGATCTGCACACAATTTCCCTGTAAATGGGTATGGTTAGGTGTAGGGTTTGTGTAAGGCAATAGGAAATACAGTTTTTACAGGATAAATACAACGGATACCTATGGAGTTGCCCTCCAATTATAAAAAAACAAACCTGTGTGTGTGTGTGTGTGTGTGTGTGTGTGTGTTTTAGTTATTTTCGTTTGATTATATTCCATGCACATATATCATAAATCATTTGGATTACAGTAAAGAAAAATAACCAACCTTCTTGTTTATATGATACATTTTTAAATGCTAAACATTTTTGAGGAATATGTTATTGTGATACTGCACTGTAAAAAAATGCAGGCTTCCACACAATTCATTCATGTTGTCCCAACACAAAACACAAAGTTAACTTAACACTTTTAACAAATGTATGTGGATTGAACATGAAAAAATTAAGTTGTCCCAGTGAAATCTCAAGAATTGTGTTGATTCAGCTCATTTTCATTAAGTAGTTCCAAGTAAAAAAAAAATAATATTTTTTTGAGTGTGTGAGACAGGATCAGCAGACCTCACACAGTTAGTTCTAGATTGTTCCATTCTGAAAGAACGAGATTTGTACTACTGCTGTTTTACATTTTGTATAATCCTATATATCTTTTTACTCTTTAAAGTAGTCAACTATTGTCTTGATAATGTGATATTTTTGTGTTTCAGTTTTACACACTGTGTACATCCAGTTTTATATGTGTCTAAACCTTTAGTATAATTTATAAAAGTAATGTATGAAAGGAGCCCAATTGATGGAAGCACATTTTTAGTCATTTAAAATAATAATTCTTTTCCACACTAAATATGAAAGTGAAAATAATAAAATCAGTTTGCTTTGTATTAATTATATTTAAGGCATAGTTTACAAAAAATAGAATCATTAGAATAATTTGCTGACCCTCAATTGGTTTAAAATCTTTATGAGCTTATTTTTTCTTTAAAACCAAATTGAAGAATTTTAAAAAGTGCTGGAAACTGGTAACCACTGATATTAATAATAGGGGGATAAACAATTTCTGGCCTACCTTAGTTTGTGTACAACACACTCAAAAAATAATATTTTTTTTGTCGTTCAAACTACTTATTTAAAATAAGCTGAAACAACATAATTCTTGAGATTTCATAAAAAAATTTTATGTTCAATCCACATAAATTTGTTAAAAGTGTTGTTAATTAATTTGTGTTGGGACAACATGAATGAATTGTGTGGAACCCTGCATTTTTTACAGTGCAGAAGAATGAATCTCAGACAGGTTTGGATCTAGTAGATGATGAGCAAATGATAACAGAATTGTAATTATTGCGAGAATCTGTTTAAATTGAGTATATGAAGAATTTAGACACATTGCTATCAGTGAAACTGGAGGTAAATAACTAATCAAGTGAAATAATTCATAGAATATTGAATAAATTGAGAATTTCCTTCTGCTCTTGAATGACAGTGGTTTTCTGATGATGTCAGTATGAGTAGAGCTTCATTAACCACTTACCTCCAACCATTATGATTAAAGATGAGAAGGAGGGGAACTAAAAGAAACCATACTCTCAAAATTCCAATATTTCACAATACTGAAATAAATTTGGTAGAAACCTCCAGAGTTTATCCAATGACCAAATGCAAACGAATGTCACACATTGCTGAGGCAGAACACTTTATGCATTCTAAAGCCAAAAGAACAAGTCTAAACTTGTTAGTGTTACCCATCAGGGGTGCGTTTCCAAAAACCATGGTTTGCCAACTAAAGTCGCAAGTTGCATCGTTACAAACACAGTCAGTTGATTTGGCGTTTCCCAAATCCATCGTTCCAATGAGCATTTGCAAACTGCGTAGCAAACGTGTATGCTTGCAACTACACCTCTGGAGCTGTAGTTAGAAACATAGTTCCTGGCTGTGTTCTATTCCCAGTTATCCCCCACTATGCCCAATTCGTTTAGAACATTCTAACATTTAAACTCTAACATTTAAACTAAGCATTTAAGTCATCTCTCTTAGGTGTTATTTGCTTTCAAAGCATTTTTACAGTTCAGTTTTGGCAATCTTCATGTTTACAATTGTGCTACCTTCGCAGTGCACTTTGAAAACATTGATGTCATTTTAAACACAGCCATGGCTCATGATGAAAGCTATAGGTGACCTATTATTTAAAAGCAGAATTTTTGTTACGTCCCCAAAAAAACATAGCATACAATAGTGCTTTTAGTTTATAGTAGGTTATTTATTAAGTATCTGTACTGTATATGACATGGACCTGCTGGTTAGAGCATCTCTGCAGTGGTTTGCATGTGTCAAATTGTAAAAGTAGACTTTTCAAAAATAAAAATCCTAATTATTATTAATATGATATTTTTAATCATCATTAATATGATCAATATTATTATTAAAGTAGGATTTTTTTCATTTCCTAATAAATAATAAATATTAAATTTCATTTCTTAATAAATAGCCTTATTATTTATTTATGGATTTATATTGTTACGATCTTCTTAGGTCTAGAAATATGACCATAACAGAAAATAAATGTTTGGTGATGGGTGATGTGCAACAGCTGGAAAAAAAGATAGATCTCATTTCCCCAAACAGAATAACTAGAGAATTAAACAAGGTCAAATCAAGAAAGAGAAGTTTATTTACATATCAAAATAAAAAGAAGAAAACAGGGTATTGATTCAGAAGGGGGCAAGGAAAAAAAAAAAACCCCAAGCTAACTCCTAATATAATAACTTACTAAGCTGAAATAAAGAGAGAAAAAAAAAAACTAACTCCCATTACTAACAAACAGGAGAAAACTGATTCAAAACAAAATGGCACCCACCTTCCTACTTAACCCTCAAAATAAAGATAAGCAAACAAAACAGCCAGGATCACTTCTCTTTGAGTGAACAATTAGATGTTAACAAGGTCACTGAAAGTAGAATTCTGATTTCAACAGCTTTAACACACAAGAGCTATTTAAGGTAACTCAAGTCTTTAAAGCTCTAGCCAGCAACAGGTGTGTAATGTGGAGAAGAGCTCAGCCGCTGCACAATCTAGCCACCACCAACAACTGGTTTGAAGTGCAACTCAGCTTAAATACTCCCTCTCCTCTCCCAACAGCCAATCACTGGAAAGATCCAATGATCACTTCCAGGTGGACACAGTTACCTGCAGGGAGAGAGAGAGAGAGACACAGAGAGAGGAAAAACACAAAAGCACATTCCACACACCGAAAGATACGTCTCAGGACATAACAATGTGATTTATATATGATATTAGAAAACTCGTTAGCTTTTGTAAGTGATTTTATGTTAATTTAGAATAGAATATGTAATGTTATTAATAACATTTGTAAAGGAAACACAGGCCCTATATGTGCCATTTAGATAAATTTCAATTAATATGGAAAACGAGTGCATGTTTTTACTAAACTAATATTGGATTCTTTTTTAAATGTGTGTGCGTGTAAAACAATATAATTTGAGCAAAGAAATCATGGGATTCTTCTCTAAAGAAGTTGTTACTCCACCCCGTTTAGAGCATCATTATGGGCGTTTTACGTTATAACTAGGCCCACACGGAATCTGTGCGCGCAGAATTCCGTAGATTTTCCACAGAATTCTGCAGATTTCCGCAGGTTTTTAGCCCATTATTAATTCTGTTTATTCACTTGAGTAAATGTGTGTAAATCTAAACTCATTCAGTTTTTAAATTGATTACAGTAATATTATTGACTAATATGAATATGTTCATCTAATTTAGGTACAGTGCAGTTTGTAAAGTAATATTTTCTGTTATTTAGCAGATATATTATAGGAGAGATTTGCTTTGTTTACCAAATAAAGTGAATCTAATTGGTTTTACATTTTAAATATTAGATAAAAGTTAAAAAGGTATTATTTTTTATTTCACATATTAAGGTTTTAGTTATGAGACTCCCAAAATAATTTTGCAGAAATACGCAGATTTTTACCAAAATTCTCAGCAGAAATTGCAAAAAACGTCCACAGATTCCGTCTGGCCCTAGTTATAACTAACGTGGTTCAAACAATGGATCTGCGACAGAGAGGTTTTGGGACTACTACAGGTTTTGGGAAACACTCGTCACTGCATCGTTCTTTTCCCAAACGAGTTACGTTGTTGTTTGGGAAACGCACCCCAGCTCAGTATATCTTGCTGTGGAAACAGTGCAACCCTTTACTTTCCAGAATGCAATAATTGCCGATATCACTTTACCTCCCATGGGAAATTAGTCATTGCGCGGCTGGGTTCTCACAGATCTTTCTCTGTCGTCTTGGATCACTGGCAGGTAAAGGTGAGACTCTGAGGCCTGGGTGGACTTGATGACGGACTCCTGCCAAACAGAGCTCCGCTGGCACTAAGGAGGGACTCCAGCCCGATGATCCAGTCCAACCAGCAGACTTTCAACTCAACAGAAAGACATCAGCCGCTTTTACACAACCTCTGCCATTGTGAGGCTCTTTTCCGAACAATGCACATTAGGATACACTTTGCTTTTCCTCTGCTTTTGTGATAAGATTTGTTTATCAGCTGCTGTATGGAACGATTATAATTATGTTGGAGTCCTTTGGATCAATGGATCTAATCTAAAGTGAACAATGCTGGAGCCATAGCAGTTTCTTCCCACGCCATTGCTGTGGAGGTTCCTTTTGTGGAGCTAATCCTCTGGACTGTAATCCTGCTAGTGACCCACCGGACCGCTAGTTTTCCCTTTGGCAGCTCAGGCCCTGGATGAGGGTTAGAGGGGAGGTCGGCACTTTGCCATGGCTCATTCGTCTGACACGGCACACAAAGACATGACGAATGGGGCTCATCCCAGTGCCCAGCCAGGTCCCTCGGGCACCTCGACTCTACCGCGCTACCTTCACAAGAAGCAGCAGCGCCAGAGAGGAGTGAGGTCTTCCTCTCCTATGGGCCGGGTCATCCTCATCAACGCGCCCGTCGATGGTGAGTCTCAAGAGTTTTAGGCAAATTGGTGGAAATTCATATCAGTGTCATCAGTTTTTCCTTCAGTACACCCCACTGAGGGTTAGCTTTAGTTTATGAAAGACAAATCAAATACTTTAATACAAACAGATACAATATTCTCTCCTAAATTTCTGATTGAGGTATCTGTTTCTAAAATATATTTATTCCGTTTAAATGCATAATATTATGCTTCTTACAGTGTCCGAAGATTTTCTGTGAGTTGTCATTTTCATACTATGCTGTTAATCCTGTATGAATGTCACCACATCTTTTATAGGGAATATTTTTGTGATTTAAACTTTTGGGAAGGAAACTGCATGTGTCATCAGTATGTTTGATCTGTAAAACTCGTGGTCACGATGACAACAAAGTATTAACTCAACTCAATCAACTAGGCCTCTTCCTCCAATCACGCATTGTTCAGGAATTATTTAAACTCATGATGTTGGGTAACAGCAGTCCTGTTAGTGAACATAGCAAGATCCTTTGAGAGAGTTTGGAAACACTTTCTGATACAGAGAATAACTCACCTTTGTAGTGAATTAGTTTCTTTGCATATCATTTTCATGGTCAAACAACAGCATTATGCTCTAAAGACATTTAAAATGAGAAAAGCATAAACACTACCCCTTTGTGGATTAAGTGTGTGTAATGATATCAGTTATAATTCATATAATTATAACATTTATAAGTCATTTCAGCTTGCATTACACTGACTTAAAACATCAAGTTAAATTTTGTATAACTTAATGGGTCATGAAACCTCCGTCTTCCAGTTTAAGTCTACTTCAGATTTGGTTTTTAATGCAACTTAAATGGGAGTGGAAAGCTGTGAGCAGAAGTTAGGGGAGTGGGTGTGACGGGGCAAAGTCGAAGAGAAAGTGAAGAGTGAGAAACAGTCATCTGTCAGTGCCAAAATCTGAGGTAACACATGAGGAAATGCAAAACTTTTATATTTAAAAAGTGTTTTTTTTTTTTTTTTTTTAGACACACATACCTGCTTTGTAGGGACATAAATGTTCTCTGGCACTGATTAAAGTGTTTAAAAGCCGTATTTCTAAAGTACTTATCCTTACTTGTAGTAAAAAAAAACTAAAAAGACCTTCACTGTGAGTATTGTGGATTTAAATACGTTTATTCATTCATTCATTTTCTTAGTAGGCTTAGTCCTTTTATTAATCAGGGGTCGCCACAGCAGAATGAACCGCCAACTTTTCTAGCATATGTTTTTTTACTCAGCAGATGCCCTGCTGGCTGCAACCCATCACTGGAAAACACTCTCATTCACACACATACACTATGGACAATTTTAGCTTACCCAATTCACTTATAGTGCATGTCTTTGGATCACCGCGCCACCCTAATTTAAATATGTTCAGTCATGTAAAATGAATGCAAGCATATACAATGGCCTGTGGTTTCTGAATTCTACATATATTCCCTTTAAATGGTACGTCACATCAGAATTAAAGCTTAGGACCTAATTTGCAGTCATTTAAGGAGTCCTGTTTTCCCATAGATGATATGTCATCTGATTGTAAATAATCCAACTCTCATTTCAATTCGACTTTTAAATAGTTGCAAAAATGTGGTCTCTGACAGCTCCTGCATAAATAAACCAGCTGACAGAAATGCTCACATCATGGGCGCTTGTGCTCACAGCCTAACCAAAACATTCAGAAGCAGCTCTTCCCATAGGATAAGGAAACATTGACGTGTCATTATAGTACTTGTAGTTTTATGCTACCACAAGTGATGCCATCCCAATATGTTTTAAACCCTGAAGATGAAAAGAGGTGATGAAAGAGATGAAAGTTAGCCAGTTATTGCCTACAGTAAAAGCTAACAGATACTAACCTTGTCTTAATTGAGGTTCAACAGACACAATTCTGTTAAAATCTCAGTACATTTAGTCCAGATTTTTATGACCCTTTAAAAAAATCTTGAAACAGGATTACTCGATTTTAATAAGTTAAAGTAACATAAAAACAATGGGTGGCACGGTTGCGCAGTGGTTAGCACTGTCACCTCACAGCAAGAAGGTCGCTGGTTCGAGTCCCGGCTGGCATTTCTGTGTGGAGTTTGCATGTTCTCACCATGTTCGCATAGGTTTCTTGCAGGTGCTCAGGTTTCCCCCAACGTCGAACAGACATGGGACGATAACCGGTTTCAAGGTTTTCCGCGGTTTAGAAAAGTCAAGGTATTAAAACCTAACAAAGTTTTTTTGTTATACTGGTTCTAAGTTATATGTAGAGAGTTTTTTTAAGTGTTTTTAATGTGTTGTAAGGAAATCTGTGTTTTTGAACCTAATAAAGACAGCAGAAGTCAATGATTTATTTTAATTATGTAGCCTGACATGTTTACTGTTCCAAAATATTATAAATGTTTCCTAAAATGTAATATATTGTGATAAATGGGGGGAAAATTTGTTGTTTTTTACTAAGACATTTAAAATGAAATAATTTTACAGCAGTAAACACGATACTGTGATACCATGAAACCGTGATATTTCTATCCAAGGTTATCATACCGTCAGAAACTTATACCAGCCCATGCCTACAGTCCAAAGACATGCGCTATAAGTGAATTGGGTAAACAAAATTAGCTGTAGTGTATGTTTGTGTGTGAATGAGATAGTTCCCAGGACTAGGTTGTGGTTGGAAGGGCATTCGCTGCGTATACCATATGCCAGAATAGTTGCCGGTTCATTCTGATGTGGCGACTCCTGATAAAAAAAGGAATAAGCTGAGGAAAAATGAATGAATGAATGAATGAACATAAGCTGCCATGACTTTTTGATCATACATTTTTTATAGTGCAATAATGAATAGGTAACACTTTACAATAAGGTTCCATTAATTAAGGTTAATGTATTAGCTAACATAACCAAACAACGACAGTCCATTTATTACAGTTTTGTCATCTTTGTTACTGTTAGTGATGTTAATAATGAAAATAAAGTAATTCATTGTTAGAGCCTTATTAAGTATGCTTTCTACCCATACTCAAAATTGGTTCTGCTGCTTTGGATGTTTTTTTAACCCATTCAAGTCAGGACACACACACACACACACACACACACACACACACACACACCAGTGACATGCGGTGAGGTTTGTGACTGGTGACACAATGACACTTTCAAAGTCAAAAGTCATATGTACAAAAAATCCACCCGATATATTTGCCAACTACTGATTGTGTTTCATATGTCATATCAGCATTGTTTTTATACACATGGCAGGTTCGTATTGGGCCAATGAAGAATGTAAAATGTATAGCGATTAAATATGCCTCCCAAAAACCACCTAGCTGTTGCTAAAGACAACTATAACAAGCAACTACACAACACCACAGCGGATGCGCTCTTTCTCATTCACACACACACACACACACACACACACACGCAGGCACGCACACATGCACATACCCACACACACGATTCGCACGCTGGTCTTACCTTTACAGTAACGTTACTTGTAAATGATGACTTGACATGACTTGAATTACTTTGAAATGATCGCATTATTTTCTGTCCCGTCCTTTGAAGCAAGTCCTTTAGCTCCGCCATTGGTCGCCCATTATTTATTCATGTTTTGATTGAAAGTCTATTTTTGAGAAATCTTTGAGCTGATATGATATATGTTTGCAGTCAGTCAGAGCAAAACAGACTCCTATTGAACTTTACTGCATAGAAGAAGAGCAACCACTGAACAAGAATAACCGTGAGCTCAGGTGCGCCCTCTTCATTGCAGCGAGCCATTGCCTGCCTCACCTCATGTCTTTTCACTGCGGCTTTATGTCAGATTTTAACACTAAATAAGTGATAGACATACGTGGAATATATTACATATTATATGGAAAGTGAGGACATATAATAAAAATGTCTAGAATGTTTAAAAACATTTTAATAAAGCATTAGATTGGTAGCATACAATGTGCAATCAAATGAGAGGCTCAGTTTGGGCTGCCTCAGCTCGCTTCCTACTCTGTAATTTAACAGGAAATACACAAAACACAGCGATTTGGGTAATAAAAATTATTGAAATCATTTGAATCATAGAGAAATTGCATCTATAGCACAGATCAGTGGAAAAATATTGATTTTATCATTAGTATACATCTTATAATGGCAGGTGAGGATGATGACAGGTGAGGCTCTGCCTCCTCTGACCGCACGTCCTCTAAACATACATGGAAAGTGTGCGGTTCATTCATTCTCCCATCTTCAATTTCTGCCAGGACCATGAATCAAACCACCAACCTTTGGGTTACTCCTTAATTGCTCCTTAGTTGTTGTTAACATGCATTAGTAGATGTTGAACTATAATTAATAAATGTAAATACATCATAAATTTTTATAAAGCGTGACCGGGTGGCACGGTGGCGCAGTCGTTAGCACTGTTGCCTCACAGCAAGAAGGTCGCTGGTTCGAGTCCTGGTTGTCATTTCTGTGTGGAGTTTGCATGTTCTCCCCATGTTCGCGTGAGTTAAGAGACGCGGAGAACCACTGTTTCTCATGATGGGAGATAAGAATGTACAGTTGAAGTCAGAATTATTAGCCCCCCTGCATTATTAGCCTCAATTTTTCCCTAATTTTTGTTTAACGGAGAGATTTTTTCAACACATTTCTAAACATAATAGTTTTAATAACTCATCTCTTATAACTGATTTATTTTATCTTTGCCATGATGACAGTAAATAATATTTTACTAGATATTTTTCAAGACACTTCTATACAGCTTAAAGTGACATTTAAAGGCTTAACTAGGTTAATTAGGCTAACTAGGTAGGTTAGGGTAATTAGGCAAGTTATTGTATAATGATAGCTTGTTCTGTAGACTAATAAGGGGCTAATAATTTTGAGCTTAAAATAGTTCTTAAAAAATAAAAAACTGCTTTTATTCTAGCCGAAATAAAACAAATAAGACTTTTTCAAAAAGAAAAAATATTATCAGACATACTGTGAAAATGTCCTTGCTCAGTTAAACATTATTTGGGAAATATTTAAAAAAGAATAAAAATTCTAAGGGGGGCTAATAATTCTGACTTCAACTGTATATGTGTATATAATATATTATATTGTGACATCATTCATTCATTCATTCATTCATCTTTTTTTCGGCTTAGTCCCTTTATTAATCTGGGGTCGCCACAGAGGAAAGAACCGCCAACTTATCCAGCATATATTCCAGCTGCAACCCATCACTGGGAAACATCCACACTCATTCACACTGTCATTCCACACGGTCAAAGCGGAGCACCCGGAGGAAACCCACGCAAACATGGGGAGAACATACAAACTACACACAGAAATGGCAACTGACCCAACCGAGGCTTGAACCAGCGACCTTCTTGCTGTGAAGCTAACATGCTACCCACTGCTCCACTGTGTCGGCCTCTGACATGTTATATTATATACTATACTATAAATAAATATAACATTGTGTTAAAATTTGATGCAAGCAGTTGATAAAAACAATTGTAACTGTCACTATGTGGCTTCATTTTTAATCTTTAAGGTGGAAATTTGCCATTAATTGAGTTTACTTGAAAAGTGTAACAGAAATAGTCATATTTTATGTGGTTTGGCTTTCATATTTTACTTGTAAAATGGGAAGACATTTTTTAAAACAAATGTTGTAATTCCCTTCAAGAGTGAGAGGAGTTAAAGGCATTTCACTTTTGGTCATGCATTAAAAAGCTCTTCCTTAACTGTGAATGTGTTTACAATTTAGCAGGGCTTCTCAAATTGTATTGCCTAAACATTAGATTTTATTATTTGAGAAAAACCTTTTGCTAAAAATAAAATGATTCATGAAAAAAAACACCGTGTTGAGTTTGATGGTGTGCTGTAACGTAGGTGGAGATGACAGTGAAGACATCCACACAATCACTGTTGATAAAAGTGAGGATGGCCATCTGGGCTTCAGTGTGCGCGGAGGATCTGAGCACGGCTTGGGAATCTTTGTCAGCAAGGTGGAGGATGACAGCACTGCAGGTACCAAAACACAGAAGCAATAATCACTTTTGATGACACACGACTGAGATATCCTCCCAAAAGATTCATACAGTATGTGTGTCCTTGTTCCACACTGCAGAGATGGCAGGCCTGTGTGTTGGGGATAAGCTGGTGGAGGTGAACGCCATAAGTCTGGAGAGCATCACTATGAGCAGTGCTGTCAAAGTCCTGACCGGAAACAACCGTCTACGTATGGTGGTGAGACGCGTGGGGAAGGTGCCAGGCATCCGCTATTCGAAAGAGAAGACTACATGGTAAGTGGGGAAAGATTTTATGGTAACACTTTAGTTTAGGTCACAATTGACAGTATTGATAAACCATTAACTAACATTACTGGCTTAATAAACTGCTAACTTGCTGAATATTAATAGTAAGGTAGAAGTTGGGTTTAGGTTTTGGGTAGGTTAGGGATGTAGAATAAGATTATAATTTAAAACTACTAATGAACTGTGATGGGGAAAGTTACTTTTAAAAGTAATGCATTACAATATCAGGGTGTTTGCGGGGTCTTAAAAAGTCTTCAAAATCTTAAATTTCAAAAACTAAATTTTAGGCCTTAAAAAGTCTTACATTTGCAAAAATATTGTGTTGTAGGTGTTAAATATTTTTCAATAGGTCTTAATTTTCCTATGTCCATGTAAACATGCAAATACTCATCCAATCACCAGCAATACAGCTCAGTAAAACTTTTAACAAAAGTTTATTTATTAACTCTATTTACCAATATGGTTTTATTATCTTCCTTAGAATATTTTTTTTAATGTTTTTTAAACAAAGATTTCTTAGCGTTAAGCCCCATTGTGAGTCTAAAATTTTATTTATAAATGTTATAAAAATAGTCTTAAATTTGACTTGATGAAACCTGCAGAAACCCTTAATGTTGAGTTGCTCTCCAAAAAGGTAACTAAATGCTTAGTTACTTTTTATGGTAAGTAATGCAATTACTTTTGCATTACTTTTTCTTACCTGACTGAGGCTTGATCTCTTTCTGAACTTGCTGTTTTGTTTCTTTTTTTATAGAGGTGCTCTGCAATTA
>CAIGQZ010032254.1:2684784-2703293 GCA_903798205.1 Danio tinwini | reverse complement strand
TATATATATATATATATATATATATATAGGATAATGTTGTTTTGAAAACTTCCTGATGCCTATGCATGTCGTACATACAGATTAATGAAAGTTTTAAGCAATGTCTTTGCTACTTTTGTACTTATTGTCTTGTTAGTGAAATAAAATCATTGAGACAATCCACTTTTACTTTTACTTGGATGCGTTCAAAATAATGAGAATTCTTCATTCATTCATTCATTCATTCATTCTCTTTTCGGCTTAGTCCCTTTATTAATCCGGGGTCGCCACAGTGGAATGAACCGCCAACTTATCCAGCTTGCAAAAACATGCAAACTCCACACAGAAATACCAACTGACACCTACTGCGCCCCTGCGTCACCTAATAATAATACTTACATCACAGAAATGTAAGGCTGTGGCCTGATATCTTGGTTTCTGTCTATTACCATAAGGAGCAAATTCTCATTGATAGCGTGATTCAAAGATGAATTCAGCAATTTATATTATAATTCATTCATTTATTTTCTTTTTTGCTTAGTCCTTTTAAATAGGCCTGTTGGAATAAACCGCCAACTTATCCAGCATATGTTTTACGCAGTGGATGCCCTTCCAGCTGCAACCCATCACTGGGAAACACCCACACACTCCCACTCACACACATACGCTATGGACAATTTAGCTTACCCAATTCACCTATACCTATATATGTCTTTGGCCTGTGGGGGAAACCGAAGCACCCGGAAAAAACCCACCCCAACACGGGGAGAACATAAAAACTCCACACAGAAATGCCAGCTGACCCAGCCGAGGCTCGAACCAGCGACCTTCTTGCTGTGAGGTGACAGCACTACCCACTGTGCCACCGCGCTGCCCGTTATATTTAAAAACTTTTTTTTAATATTTATTTTTAAAAGTAATGCGTTACTTTAATTGTTACTTAGAAAAGTAATATTATTACGTAACCTGCATTACTTGTAATGCATTACCCCCAACACTGCTATTGAACAGGCAGGTAATAAGCTAGTAAGCTAAATAGCATAAATTGTGACCTAAACTGAAGTGTTACTGATTTCATTATCACTTGAATTATTACATTTACGTAAGTAATAGTACTGTAATGGTATTTCTGATTCTCAGGCTTTTTTTAGCCCTTTATTGACCTTATTCTTCAATGCGGAAGTGCACTTATTTTTTCGATTGTTTTAGAACTTATAATTCAGTTGCCTATGGGAGAAATGACTAGGAATAATAAATGGCTGAAAATTGTCAAACTACTCGCTCTACAAACAAGTGTTTGCATGATTATACGGACAAAATAGAATAATATAATAAGAAAATATCAGTTTGCAACATCAAGCAGCAGAACGAGCTGTTTTTAACGTCTAAAAATGAATGGAAGTGAATGAGACCGGAAGTCTCAAGCCAAAATGATTCAAATGTCTGCGCCCGCTCGTACGCTAAGAATAAGGTGAATAAGGCACTTATTAAAATATTAGTCAAAAAAAGAGTATTACTGGGTATAATCACAAGACTTTTTGGACTTTTCCGAATTGTAAAAATCCTATTGTAATCAATGCTAATCAATTTACCATATACAGTTGAAGAATTATTAGCCCCCCTGTTTATATTTTCCTCAATTTCTGTTTAACGGAGAGAAGATTTTTTTTTGACATTTCTAAACATAATAGTTTTAATAACTCATCTCTAATAACAGTAAATACTATTTGACTAGATATTTTTCAAGACACTTCTATACAGCTAAAAGTGACATTTAAAGGCTTAACTAGGTTAATTAGGTTAACTAGGAGGTTAGGGTAATTAGGCAAGTTATTGTATAACGATGGCTTGTTCTGTAGACAATCGCAAAAAAAATAGCTTAAAGGGGCTAATAATTTTGACCTTAAAATAGTACTTAAAAAATAAAAAACTGCTTTTGTTCTAGCCAAAATAAAACAAATAAGACTTTTTCAGAAAGAAAAAAATATTATCATAAGCACTGTGAAAATTTTCTTGCTCTGTTAAACATCATTTGGGAAATATTTAAAAAAGGAAAAAAATTCAAAGGGGGGGCTAATAATTCTGACTTCAATTGTGTGTGTCAGGCCTGTTGTGTTTCCTTGCTTGTGTGTGGTGTGTGTGTTTTGTCATGTGACTATCATGTTTCTAGTGTTTTCCTTTGTTCCCCCACCTGTCTGTAATTAGTGTTAATTCAGCTCCACTAAGCCATTGTTTAGTCTGGGTATTTAAGTGCCTGTTTTGCTCCATGTTCCTTGTCCCATGTCATCTTTTCAATGTCAATCTGTGTCAGAGTTATGGTAAAATGCATAGATTCTTGTTTAGGGTCAACGTAGATAAAAGGAAGTTTATTGTGTTTGTATTATTAAAGCAGGCTAGAACATCTCAAATAGAAATCTACTTTTTAATTTTGATTACAGGGGGCACAGTGGTCAGCACTGTGCCTCACAGCAAGAAGGTCGCTGGTTCGAGTCCCAACTGGGCCAGTTGGCATTTCTGTTTGGAGTTTGCGTGTTCTCCTCGTGTTCACTTGGGTTTTCTCTAGGTGCTCCTGTTTCCCCCCACATTTCAATGACATGTGGTATAGGTGAATTGAATAAACTAAATTGTCCATAGTGTATGAGAATGTGAGAGTGTATAGGTGTTTCTCAGTACTGGGTTGCAGCTGGAAGGGCATCCGCTGGCAGGTGTTTTTTGTCTATACACATTAATTAGAAAACGTTTTAACAGTCTTGAATGTTTTATTTCATTCATGTATCAATTCCAATTTCTTAAATTTGACTTCAATTGTATTTATTTTCTTTTAATTATATTATTTATAGGGCTAATGTAATCTTATATTAAGGTTAAAGCGATTTTACATGCTTTTTGCATTTATTAAAACAACGACGGGGTTTGAGTCCGGGAAAGGGCAGTTCCAGAAATTAGGTAAGACAAAAACAGAATCCAAAAAATAAAACAAACAAGTAAAATAACCGGGTGAGAATACGGTAAAATCAGAAAACGTGGTAAAAATCAGACGTGGGCTTTTCTTTTTCTGGATGGCTTTTGTAAACTGTTCGTTGAGTTTAGGGAAGTGGGTGGGCTGGTCAATCGATAAAATTGGTTGGGTTTAGGAAAGGAGGAGGGTGGGTCATTCAATTGGTTGGCCGGCCAGTCAGTCATTCATTCAATCAGACAGTCAGTGGACAGCGGCCTCTGGTGGGTTTACGCGAGAACAGCGAGCGCGAAAGGCAGTCGCGAGAGAAATTTGAAATATGAAAAAGTGCACGCAGTGGCCTCTTGCGGATTTGCGAAAACAAAAACCGCAAAAATACGTACCTCCCGGGATGTATTTTGCGGTCTCCAGAAACGTCCACAGGACTACGTTTTTAGAATGAGCCTGGGTTGGTATATGCAGACGGACTTTTAATTTCAGCCAGCCAGCGTCAGCGCTGCCAGTGAACTGTCATTCCATTACAAAATTGCCACGTTTAAGGCCTAATTTCTTTAAAAACCTTATAGATACATGATACAAGAAGCAATGCATTAAATTCCATTTCCCTCACCATGTCTTTAAAATATAACAGTTTATTTTACCCCAGTATTTTCAATGGAGTTTCTGCGCTCGCCTGCTGGTACTGACAGCGCTAGTGCTTACACGGTCATTCGTCTCGTTTTACACTTGAACAATTAAATGAATGCTTAAGTCTATTTAACTGAATGTATTGTAATTACATTACAACACCGATGCTGTAAAAGGAACCATATGAAATTGAAAAAAGCCACATTAAGCTTTCACCGGAAGTTTATCATTGGCTGGAAAACACTAGCTGTGCATACACCCCACTGATATTATATTTAGATCAAGGTCAATCAGATTAACACAATTAAGGCAGTGTTTTTCAACGTTTTCCACGTTCCTGGAGGACCACCAACTCTGCACATTTTCCATGTCTCCTTTCAGCAGAGACTGAAAGACCTGAAATGAGTGTGACAGAGAAAGGAGACATACAAAGCATACAGTGTTGGTTATGCTCCAGGAATGTGGTTGAAAAACACTGACTTAAAGGTGCTGTATGTAAGTTTTTGACTCTTCTAAAGCATAAAAATACCATAATATGTGTGCAGATATAAAAAAAAAACATCCCAAGTGAACATACCTGTTTAACTGAAAAACAATGCTGAAGTCTGATATTCTGCTTTTGAAAATGTTTTTTCCCGTGCCGGAACGCTGTCTTTGTTTAGCTAAATTTAACCTGCACAATGCCAGTTTAGCCAATTATATTTCAGCACTTGTTGGTTGCCTTGTTGGAAAACAGCATATTTCATTCATTCATTCAGAAAGACTCATGAAAGCATGTGTCTGTGACCGAAAATGCGATCTCCGGTGGACTGTATCAGACGTTGAAATGAGACAAATTCAGTTTCACATAATATTATTAATTAGCAAATTATATAAATATTTTGAACGTAAACATTAGGTGAGCAGGTTACATTGTAACCGTGTGTCCTAACAACACATTTTGTGACGAGATACTCAGTGATGAGCAATTTGGCTGTTTGCACCAAACGAAACACGACAGAAATTTAAATACAGCCATTCAGAAGCACAGACTATGCACTCACTCCCGAAACGGTAAGGTTTATAATCTGTTTAATACATGTTAACCCTCTTTAACATCATTAAATGTAGATGCTGAATCACTCATATGTGTTTAGTTCTATAGTTCAATTTCTATTGGTTTATTGTATTTTCCAGATCTGAGGTGAACTATCTGCTGCAGCTTTCAGTATATGGGAATAAATGTCATGTAAATGGCATTCAAACTCACATTGTTAGCATTTAGCACTGAATAAAGCACATGAGGTTTACCTGAGGTGATCATCGTCATAAGTTTCTGTTGTTCAGCTGTGAGAAATAGAAGCTATTTCTGATATATCAATTCCAGGTGTTGGTTAGAACCAAAACTCCTTTTAATATGGAAAATATTCCCTCTATCGTGTGTCGTTGCTTTTATTTAGAACACAGTTTAAATCACTAGCTTCTGTACTCAATCTGGCAACCCGCACTTACGTTTGTTTTGATCCAGGAGTGCAATACCTAGTTCAACCACTAGGTGTCAAACTTAAGTCCTGCACCTTTGAGGTTTACATGAATGTTTTTAAAAAAGGGATTGAACTGTCAATTTGATTACAAATAGATTATTTGGGTGCATGTAAACATAGCCACATGTCTCCCCCCAATTTGGATGTGTGTGTTTTTTTGGATTTTCATTAAGTCAGAACTTAGTGAACTTTATCTCTGTTGTTTCCTAGTGATTATTGAAACACATCCATGGTGATATAGTTTCTTCCCTGATAAAGGGTTAATTCAAATGGCTTCCTATTGTGTTAATATGAATTCATCATCCATGATTAAATTTTTTGGTCACACTTTATTTTGACGGTCCGTTTGTTGAATTTTTTACATTGCAACTAATTATCATTAGATTATAAGTAGACTGTTAGATTGGGGTTAGGGTTAATGTAAGTTGACATGTAATTGCAAAGTTTCTTATAGTCAGTTAAATGTCTGTTGAAGGACTGTTAAATGTCAGTGTCAACAGATATTAAGCAGACAGTCTACTAATACTCAAATGGACCATCAAAATAACGTGTTACCAATTTTTTGATTGGGGAATTTTGTTGAATATGCAATACAAAAATGCAGCAATATTTTACCTGGTCAACAAAAATATGTTTGACAATTCAAAGAACAGCAAAAATTTAGTAATGTCCCTAAAAATACTGAGATATAGTTTTTGTCACGGCGTTATTGCACAGCCCTTTTAAAGTTTTTAAAACATGCATTTATTTACAGGGAGTGCAGAATTATTAGGCAAATGAGTATTTTGACCACATTATCCTCTTTATGCATGTTGTCTTACTCCAAGCTGTATAGGCTCGAAAGCCTACTACCAATTAAGCATATTAGGTGATGTGCATCTCTGTAATGAGAAGGGGTGTGGTCTAATGACATCAACACCCTATATCAGGTGTGCATAATTATTAGGCAACTTCCTTACCTTTGGCAAAATGGGTCAAAAGAAGGACTTGACCGGCTCTGAAAAGTAAAAAATAGTGAGATATTTTGCAGAGGGATGCAGCACTCTTAAAATTACCAAGCTTCTGAAGCGTGATCATCGAACAATCAAGCGTTTCATTCAAAATAGTCAACAGGATCGCAAGAAGCGTGTGGAAAAACCAAGGCACAAAATAACTGCCCATGAACTGAGAAAAGTCAAGCGTGCAGCTACCAAGATGCCACTTGCCCCCAGTTTTGCCATATTTCAGAGCTGCAAGATCACTGGAGTGCCCAAAAGCACAAGGTGTGCAATACTCAGAGACATGGTCAAGGTAAGAAAGGCTGAAAAATGACCACCACTGAACAAGACACACAAGCTGAAACGTCAAAACTGGGCCAAGAAATATCTCAAGACTGATGGTATGAAGCGCCAATTACATATGTAATGTTTCACCCGCTTTGAATGTTATCACTTGATATCATTATCAGTGGTTATCAGCTGATAGATATGGGCCAGTAGGAGCCTTCTGTGCCTACTGGCCCACATGGTTAATCAGCTATACTAATAGAGAAGACTTCAGATCCAAATCTGTTTTTATATTATCGTAATGGTTGGGATAGGGGTAGATGTTAATAAACTTTACTTAATGGGAAATTTAATAAATAATATAACTAATTCTTGCAATCTTCTGATCGCAGTCGTATGTGATCTATAGCTGATTAACCATGTGGAAGGATGAATAAAGCCCTTTGAGCCTTCTAGTAGATGCAGAAGGCCCCTATGGGCCCATATCTATCAGCTGATAACCACTGATAACATCCATTTAATCGAGTGATAACATTCGAATCGGCTGTATGTTTTACACAGTTTTTATTTAATTCAATGAGATAAATATAAAATCTGTGCATAATCAACAACCACAACAAAAACAACATAATAATAATGAAAATGCATCAACGTGACCTTAAGTTGTCTAGCCGTTTGTGTATCAGCTTGAGATGTCTCTCAGAAGCCTGCCTCCTGGAGCTCTTCCAAATGCACTTTAACAACTCATAACAGAAGAGTGTGTTTTGCCCTTGAACATTCAGAGGTTGTTTTGGTGGCCTGTTTGTTATACTGGCATTTTTAAGCACTTGTTTGTTGCAAATGTGCAGAATTATGAGGTTTAATTGGACCTAAGTAAGAAGATAAGGGAAATATTGTGATGGGCTGCATTGACTAATGGGGTGGAAACCCTGTGACTCTTGGCCTTTGCTTGTTATCTTTTCCTTCAGCTTCTGTTTCAGCATGCAGCAGTGCTAGAGTTACCTCAGTGGTCTTCCTAGCCATTTCATTACCTGATAGTAGCATGAGGAAGTTTACTATACTTTATTAAGTACATGAGTGTCCACCTGGATGTTATTGTGTGCTTCTTTGAGCATAATGTATCATTTTCAATTAAAATGGTAAAGTAATCGATGCATAGTTTTGGAAAGAGTACTAGAGTGCTTAAAAATTCTACTCAAGTAAAAGGACCATTACTTGCCAAAAAAAGGAAGTGCAAGTAGAGTAAAAGCATCTGCACAAAAAATTATTCATATAGTATGAGTAAAATGTAGCATAATGTCGATGCGTTTACATGTGAAGTGAAATCGGTGTAACCAAAGGGGCGAAAAATCTAGCTGTAGTGAAATGCTAATACTTACTTGCACTTTGGACCCTGAATAACAAGTTTCGAGTGTCCAGGAGTTGGCACCACAAAGCAATAGATAGAACATGCAATTTGGGCATTTATTTGAAAACGTAACATTCTGTAGTGCATTTAGTTATTATTTAAGGCAGTGGTTCTCAAACTGTGGTACGTGTGGTACGCAGGCTTTCTTCTAGTGGTACGCGGAGGAATCGCTGAATACCTAAAGTAAACGAATAAACACACTTTTAATCCTATGCCGCATACGATAACACTGATGGGATCAGTAAACTGATTTTAGTAGGCTAAACCTTTTATTTTATTATCAATTTTCTAATGTTTATGTATTCTATCTTTTGAAGCTAATTTCCTCCCCATATTTGTAACAGTTGTTGGGGGCATATCCCGTATTTTTATATCCCAATGTTGACAGGTATAGTTTAATCACTTGCTTTTTTGACGCACACTCTAACGTGTAGTAAGCAGATCTAATTTCTAATTTAAATATGTAAATCCAATTCATATATCTAAAATACAAGTTAATGTTTAGATTTCAAAGATATACATATAAGTCATATATACATGCATCATAAATAGAAAATTTATCAAAAAAAGTTTATATATGAATATGATGACATATAGCTTATATTTATGAGGTCCAAGGAACATTTCCAGGTTTTGATGAATAGGCTACTTTATGATAATACTTTACATGTAAGTTCAGCAATTTATTTTTACTTTTTAAGAAGAGTATCCATTTTTTATTAACTTTTAAAAGCACATTTTAATTTAAACGTTGACGTTTTATTTATTTTATTATTTTTACAGTACAGTGTACATGTTCAGACTATTAATAATGTTTAAAGTGGCTGACAATAATAAATATTCATAATAACAATACATTTTCTGTCACGTTTTTGAACTGTGCAGAGCTGTACGCTACTGTATTTCAATACCGGCAATTATGGTGGTACTTGGAGAGACAATTTTTTTTCTGAGGTGGTACTTGGTGAAAAAAGTTTGAGAACCACTGATTTAAGGCTATTTTGCGACATGCGTGTAATGATTTAGCTTCTTCTTGAATACTTTTAATGCTTCCAAATTGTACATGTTTGCTGTGTTTAAAAAAGCGACTGTGTCTTGAGGTCCGTCTGTCAGGATTCTGTGAGGGAGGAGGCAAGGACTAACATGCAGGAGCAAAATGGATCTTTATTAAATAACAAAATTAATATAAAAGGCAACAAAAATGAGCATGAATTGGGAAAAACATTCACTGAAAAAGCAAACTAGACTGGGCTGGCAAAGCACAAAAGGAACAAGGCAGGAGCAAGAACACAGGGTAAACATTGATGACAAACTGGCCCAGAAGGGTATTGCACAAAAGTAAGATAAGGGATTTAGCTGGGATTTTGAGGCTATCCTGGTTGAATTTAGCCTTGACTCAGTTGCATGAAAACAGACTAAATTAAGCTGAATTAAATTGCTATGAAGATTTATTCTTTGTAGAGCAGGCTAACAACCTGAGCAGGCTTACAACCAGGCTAAGATAATCCTAGTGATTTATCCTCTAATTTTGTTGTCAGTGCTACATGAATGTGTTTTACAGTCACTCCATGCTCTTGGTTATTTACATATTTTCCAACCATTAGAATTAAAAATAAGTAAGTTTAATTGTATTAGCAATCATTTTATATAGGTTTATATACAGTTGAAGTCAGAATTATTAGCCCCCCTCTTTAATTTTTTTCTTTTTTAAATATTTCCCAATTGATGGCACAAAGAGACAAACACAGAAGCCATGTGTTCACATAAAACAGGACAAGAACACACAGCCATTGAGAGCACCCATTAACCACATGTCTACACAAAACAGCACATGGCCGCATGTAAACACACGCAATGTGCTTCATACAACGGCAACAAAACACATGGACAATAGTAAAGTAAAAGTACCAATACAGCACTACATTGTACTCAAGGTAAAAGTACACATTTTTACAACTACGTATTAAAGGGCACCTATGGTGAAAAATCTCCTTTTCAAGCTGTTTGGACAGACATATGTGTAGGTATAGTGTATGTACTTTCATATTGGGGTGATATAAACACACCCAGTCCTTTTTTTTCAATTTAACAACATAAAAACGGTGGACCAATTGGAGTCGTTTTGAGACCGACCGCAACTTGACGTAGGAGTGCGGTCCCCCCGCCCACCAATATTGATTGACAGCTGCGTATTAACATGTCTCCGTAGTAACGTTTGTAATCATTTCCACAAGACAGGACGTGCGCAAATCAACCCTAAATAAAAGGTCTGTTCAGTTTAGGATTATCAATCATCATCAAATGTGATCAAGAGTGAGTTTGACAAGTTTAAAATGTTTTAAAACAGTGCTTGTGTGTAATAAATTACAGCGATTTACTTCAGCTTTACTTCATCAACACAGCCGCATGTCAGAACAATAATAAAAGACGCTTCAATCCCGGTTTGTGGACGTTAAATCAGGTTTATTTTGTACATTATTGTAACATATATCCATACAGCAGTGGATATTAACCTGAATCCTGTCACATTTGCGTGCAAAGACAGTGCAGAGCTAAACGCACGCGCTGTATGTATGTGCGAGTGTGTCTGCACTGTGTGTGTGTGTGTCTGTGTGTGTGCGTGAATTTTGTAACGACGTCATGTGTGACTCATCCTGCAGCTCCACACAACAAATGCACCAAATAATCATTGATAAAGCTCTTACTGTAGTTTTTGTCACAAACGTTACGTGAGATCTGCTTCCTTTATGTCTGTGTCAGTTGTCTGAGGCAGCTGAGGGCGGAGACTGAGGCACGTGTGGCAGGCACGTGGAAACGGTGGGGCGGGGAGGACTAGCCTTAAAGGCGCAGTACACAAAAACAGCAAAAATCTATTGAGAGCTATAAAACATTAAACGTTATACTTGAAGCGAAATCAAAGAACAAACTGAAATGACGTCAGTTTGAACTAGATCCATCCAAAATGAAGTTTGTTTTGGCAGTCCAAAACCAAAGGCAAACTTTTGGTGGAAATAGTTTTGCCTTTTAAAAGCTTTTAAGCTACCATGGGTCCACTGTGTTTGCTTAATCAGTCGGGTTGTTTAGAAACTTCGCCTTCTTCTCCATATTTGTTTTTACATTTCATGAGGGTCAGACAGGAGAACAACATCCAAAACAACAACTCTAGCCACATGAATACACTTGAGAGTCAAGTAGCAGAGTTGGTAGAGATGTGTTCACAGCTGTATGATCGCTTGTAGAGAAATTTTAAAGATTCACTGCTGGGGCTCACACACCAGACGAGAACCTCTTGTTGCTCCAAATCTTTTATATGAGTGCACACATACCGGCTGCACACTGCAAATAGAAAACAATATTAAGGTTAATTTGATGTGCTGCGGTAACGCTTCTCATGGAGAGCCATGTTTGCAAGACATATATCAGGCCCTTTAATTTGTTATAAGTGCTCATTTTCAGTTTATTTGGACCCAAGAAATGGAGGAAAAACTAGCAGAAATTTGGGAGGAGCGCCCATGTCTGTTTGACGTGTCATCTGAGCAAAACCACAACCGAGTCAAAAAAAAAAAATTGAGCAGAAATTGCTCATTCCCTTCAAACCCAGGTGAGCAAATATGTACATTTTCTACCCCGTTAAAGGCTTCTTTCTCGTTATGTAGTTAATATCAATAGCAATACTATGTGTTTTTGGTTGTGAGACGTAGGTTGGACAAAGTTGTCAGTGATTCTTCCTATTTTAAAGTCATACAGCGTGAAACCCCCTGTCGTCGAGCCACCTTGCAGTGTAAACAAAGCAGCGACAAAACACTAGCCCAGATAGTCAAGCAGTGACTACTTTAAAAACCATGCAGTCTGAACTCTGCATTAGTGAAGTCCCGTAAGAGACTAGAGATATCAGTGAGAGACTAGTGATGTCCTGTTAAAGACTAGAGATATCAGTGAGAGACTGATGTCCTGTGAAAGACTAGAGATATCTGTGAGAGTTAGTGAAGTCCCGTGAGAAACTAAAGATATCAGAGAGGTTACTGATGTCCTGTGAAAGGCTAGAGATATCTGTGAGAGTTAGTGATGTCCTGTGAGAAACTAGAAACATTCTGTGAGAGACTAGAAATATCTGTAAAAGTTAGTGATGTCTGTGAGAGACTACAGTCAATCAAATGATTGGCTTTAAGAGTCGCTGCTGATTTTCACTGTTGTATTTTTCTTCTTCTCATGCTACATTCACTGCTGTTTTCTAAATATGATCTCAGGGTTTTCTACAAAAGTGTGTTTCTTTTTTTTTTGTGAAAAACTGTTCATCTAGCATGGTATAACCAAAATTGAAAATCCCTTAAATGTTGAACAATGAAGATCAAATTATTTCAGAAAACAAATTCTCAAATTTTAATATTCACTGTATATATATATTTCTGCAGGGTGGATCTGATCCACAGAAGGATGGTAGTAGAGGAAAGTGGTCGCACACCTTCAGAGGCTAGTTCAGACGGTGCGCTGCGCAGAATTGTTCACCTTTACACAACCTCAGATGACTATTGCCTGGGCTTCAACATCCGTGGCGGCAAAGAGTTTGGCCTTGGAATCTATGTTTCAAAGTAGGACATGAAGTGTGGGGGAATACAAGTCTTTTGCCAAGATATTATTGCTAATTATTCAATTTTATTCATGCAATGATTTTTTTTAGGCTGGACCCTGGTGGCCTGGCAGAGCAAAATGGAATAAAGATGGGGGATCAGATTCTGGCAGCTAATGGAGTGAGTTTTGAGGACATCACACACAGCAATGCAGTGGAGGTGCTAAAGAGTCACACACATGTGATGCTGACTATCAAGGTGAGAAGAATATGTTACATATTAGTTTAATTACCCATTCTCACTAATAACTAGTGGCTTATTATTACCTCCATGTTATTAAGGTGTTATCTTTTTATATAGTACTTATAAAACACATATCCTTCATGATTTTACTTTACATACTATTAACTATCAATAAGCAGCAAATTAGAATTTTATTGAGGCAAAAGTTAGTGCTTTATAAATAGTGAGAATTGTACTAAAAGTGTGACCATACTTATGATTGAAATGCATTTAAAGGGCCATGAAACCCCCCTCTTTCAGTTCAAGTCTACCTCAAAATAAAAAAAAAATCCTTTGAGATGGGTAGAGAGTGCTGCGAGCAGAGAGAGGAGTGGGCGTGGCCAGCAGAGCAGGGAAAAAGAGGGAAGCAAACAACTGTCAGTTGGCGCACAAAATGAGGAGACCCATGATTTTATAGTTTACAAAGTTAAAATGTAATGAAATGAACAGTAAGTAATTTATTGCCTTGCTACATATATGATAGGTTATTAATAATTTTGTATAATATATACATATAACCACAATTTGTTATATCATTATAAAGAAAATAGTGTTTATATAAACACTATAAATGAAAAGGACTTCACTCCTCCTGAAGCCCCGGGTCTGAATGCAGACACAGTGGATAGCAGTGCAGCAGGTCTCTTGCCCTATCTGTTTCAACCATCAGCCCTGTCAACCATCAGCCCTGTCGTTATTCCGGAGGTTTTTAAACATAGGCGCACAGATATAGGCGACATGTCTGAATGGTAACGAACTCAACTGATAAAAAACAAAGTCTGCCATTCTCCAATTCTCACAAACAAACAGCTTTTCTGTGTTGGTCCGAACAACATCGCAGGGAAAACATGCAACAAACCCCGTGGATCATGGAAACACATAAGGCCTTTTATGAACGGGTAAATACTGCGTACGGTGCACGACCGCGGTCTCACAGCTTGGCAGGTCTGTCTTCGGAAAGCATGTGCTGTCATGAATAATTAAGAAGCAGGGTCTTCTAATAGGATAAGAAAACTCAGCCATGAATAATAATGAGAAACCAACACGTCATCACTGAACAGCCAGATCAGCGCTACGTCACAGATTTTGATCCCACCCCAAAAATTATTTTAAACCCAGAAGATAAAATTAGCTGACAGAAGCTCAAAATTATCCAGTTTTTCCTACAATTAAAGTTAACATCGGCTAACATTGCTTAACTGATGCTCAACACACACAAATCTGTTCAAATCTAAAAATAAATTACTCAAGGGTTTCTTGAACCTTTAAAGGATACTGTAGTTTACCCAAAAAATTAACATTGACTGGCACATGCTTAGGCAATCCAAGCCGATTCATAAAATGCAAGTCACCCCACTTTAACCAACATTTTAAAAGTAAAGTAAAGAATGCATATACTGGCAAAACAAAATTATTCATCAAAATGATACTTGTGCAGTTCCTGGGTGCTGCAGTTTATATAAAAAGGTAAGATTGCATTCCTGTGTGCAATGTCAATTCAGATGAATGACTTTTTAGAGATTCCCAACATGAATTAAAGATATAACATTGTATAGAATTCTCAGTTTCCAATCGTTTGCTTTCATAAGACCATAAGAAAGTGCGAATAACTGGTGACTCAGAGTGTTTCAGCCCCAAAATTTATTTTGTTGTTCTTCTAAAAAAAAGTCATCATGATGGCCTGAAGATAAGTAAATTAGCAACAACTTAAATTTTTTTGTGAGAACTACACTTTTGGGAGTCATCTTGCTGCTATTACTAATCCCTCAAAATCAGCACTCTTACTGGTTAATAACCAGTTTCTTACAGTAATAACCAGTTTCTTTAATGACAGCATCAACAGAAACTTCACATCTGTGTCCATGCTAATTCATCAAGACCGAGTTTAGCTTTAGTTTAGCAAGACAAATGATATCCAAAGTGCTGTGGCATATTAATTGCCACCACAGCATGTTAAACAACTCAGCCTCTTATTGCGTCTGGGAGTGAGAAAGCATAGAAAAGCAGACAGCTGGCATTTAGCCGTCACATTCCTGGTTGCTCGCTTTACTCAGGCAGAGCTCAGGTTCCACCTGTGAAAAACAGCCAGCGGGTGTGCATTATTCACCAGGCCTTGGGGATCAAGTTATAATCAGCAGAAAGCCTTGTTTTATGGCCTTTTCTCATCACCCCCACAGCAAGGCTCTATCAAACCCGCAGCGGTGCCATAAATATATAGAGCTGCTAAATGCCTGCTTTGTTAGCTATTGATGCCAGTTTGTGGTGGTTAGTGGGAGCTCTGCTGGTGATAAGTGAAGTGGCAGTGTGAGAAGACGTCAGACAAGGATCAAAACTAAATGAGAAAGGGATGTCTGAACACTTTTAGTTTTAGGTCTCTTGGTTTGTTTGGTTTTGACTAAAACAGCCACCAGGGCTGGAAAGGTTACTTTTAAAATGTATTTCACTACAAATGACAAAATATTTTTATATGAATACTTATATTAATACTTTAAAAAGTAATTTAGCTATGTATTTCATTCCATTACATTTAGTAACTTAACCCTTATATGTTTTAATCTTAATCTTAAAGATTTTGCCCAATCCCAATTCTATTTTTGTACCCCTACCCCTTCCCTTTCCCCTTGGCCTTTGGGGAAGGGCTTCAAAATTTACTACTAAGAAATTGGACACCACTACAGTACCTGCACACATCATCGTATGTCATTGCGATCTCTTGCTTCACATGAGATCAGACGATTGCTACTGCTTTAGTTATTCCAGTTGCTTTATTTTTTTGTATTTATCTTCAGGAAATCACAGAAGGCATATATCATATTATCATAACGGTATAATGTGGCAATAAGATCGTAACTGTACTGTGTATTTACACAGTGACCATATTCATCTATGTAAACACACAAAGCAACATTAACACTATGGCAGACACTGTAAAAAGCTCATTCTTAGCCACTAGACTTTTCTGACAGGGTATTCGAGTGTCATCGAGTGACAAAATGTTGTGGGGCTGCTATACAGAAGGAACTTCTGAATTTAGCTAATATAAATAATAACTCCTAAGCCACTCCTGAGACCCCTTGTAGACCCCTTGTTTTTAAGTGTGGTCCTAAAAAATCTCTGTTTCAAGGACTACCTAGCTCTTCTTCTTAGCTCTACGCCTTCAAGATGAAGAGAATTGGGACACCCCTACCTTTTCATGTGAGGGGAAAGGCAGTGGATGTACCGCTTGCCGCAACACGCAGCACCAGTTTCAGAATTCTAAACAGAGCTTTCTATCAGGATACGCACACTGTTGCCGCAAGTCGCCACAGAGTGGCATCTGAATAGTTTCATTTTAAATAACATGTGAATGTATGCGTCTGATGTGGGATACTTCCAACTGTCATGTGCGCGCCGTGTTGCAGCGCATCCAGTGTGCAACCTGCTTCAAGGGGTACAATTGGGATTGGGCCTTAAGCTATGTAACACGAATAAATGTTTTATAATGCATTCAGGGGCTGCACGGTGGCACAGTGGGTAGCATGTTCGCCTCACAGCAAGAAGGTTGCTGGTTCCAGCTTTGGCTGGGTCAGTTGGCGTTTCTGTGTGGAGTTTGCATGTTCTCCCTGCGTGGGTTGCTCCGGTTTCCCCCACAAGTCCAAAAACATGTGGTATAGGTGAATTGGGTAGGCTAAATTGTCCGTAGTGTATGTGTGTGAATGTGTGTGTATGTTTCCCAGTGATGAGTTGCAGCTGGAAGGGCATCCGCTGCGTAAAAACATATACTGGATAAGTTGGCGGTTCAATCCGCTGTGGCGACCCCAGATTAATAATAGGACTAAGCCGAAAAGAAAATGAATGAATGAATGAATAATGCATTCACAGTTTCAAAATTATTTTTATCATAAAAGTAGCCAAAACAGCTGGCATAGTTCTCCCAAGTTATACAATGCTGAATATGAATTATTTGGGCTCAGAGGAAAGTGTAGCTGTTTTTGTGGCCTGTAACTTTAAATGTGAATGAGCTGGTTCTCTCCGCCCACCGTTCCACATGCATGTCTGCTTCTACTGCGTCATGTTGGATAAACTGCACAAGTGACAGACAGACATGGATGAAGCTGATTCAGGATTCATTTTATGGATTACGGGTTCCGTTTATGAGTCAAATATACCAAGTAAGGTTATTTGATATATTTGTGGTGGAGTTTATTCAAGCTTTTCTGCAATAGGGAATCACACACAAATGCCGTTGCAATGTTTGCCGTCCAAATGCTGTTTATTATTGTAGTCAAACAGGCAGGGGTTGAAGGCCAGCATACAGAGCAATATAGAAAATCTAAAGTGTAATCCGTATACATGCAAAAAGTCAAGACAGGCGGCAAGAATAAAAAAAGATAAACAAAGCAAAGGATTAAAAAACGGAATGCAAAAAAAAGCAAGGATGTCTGCTTAGAAATGCAGCAACAGCTAACAAGACTCAGCAACGGAGTTGAATGTGAATGGTATAAATAGTGTGTGTAATCAGTGTAAATGATCTGCAGCTGTGTGTGTCAGTGTCCAGATTATTGTCAGCTGTAGCAGGAGTTGATTGGCGCAAGGTCTCATGGGAGTTGTAGTACAGGGAGTGATCTCCAGCGAGGGCAATCACAACAGATCTCTATTATGCTACTGTACAAAATAAATCTGATTTAATGTCCTCAAACTGGGAGTCCTAATGTGTGTTTTTGAAGTTTTGAATTACATAGTGATTTTCTTTATTACAAACATGCACTGTTTTAAAAACTCATTCTTGAGTTGCATCTGATTATAAAGAGTAGGAACAGATCTTTTAATTCCAGTTTCTTGCAAATCCAGTTTTGTGGACATGTTTACTGTATATCCATTACAACAGAGACATGTTAATATGTAGCTGTCAATGAATTCAGTGGGCAGGGAAAATTGCCCTTCTATGTCACGTTGCATTGGGCCTCAAAATCACTAGAATTTGGATCCTATTTTAACGTCAGGAAATTTTTAAAAAGAGATATTTTTATCACTCCAATATGACTGTGAACACACAGTTTTGTCCAAACAGCTTCCAAAAGTTGATTTTGCATCAGGGACGTGCAGTCAGGAGAGGCAGGGGAGGCAGGGCCTCACCTGTCATCATCCTCACCTGCCATCATGAGATGTATACTAATAATAAAATTAATATTTGTCCACTGATCTGGGCTATGGATGCAATTTCTGTATGATACAAATGATTTAAATCATTTTTATGATTAAAATCGCTGTATTTTGCGTATTTCCTGTTCAATTACAGCATAGGAAGCGAGCTGAGGCAGCCCAAACTGAGCCTCTCATCCGATTGCACAATCCCTTGCAAACTGGCTTGAGCCCGCCCCTTTTGCTCACTCAGTGTATGCTACCAATCTAATGCTTTATTAAAATGTTTTTAAACATTCTAGACATTTTTATTATATGTCCTCACTTTCCATATAATATGTAATATATTCTACGTATGTCTACCACTTATTTAGTGTTAAAATCTGACATAAAGCCGCAGTGAAAAGACATGAGGTGAGGCAGGCAATGCCTCGCCGCAATGAAGAGGGCGCACCTGAGCTCACTGTTATTCTTGTTCAGTGGTTGCTCTTCTTCTATGCAGTAAAGTTCAATAGGAGTCTGTTTTGCTCTGACTGACTGCAAACATGTATCATGTCAGTTTAAAAAAATTCTCAAAATTTCAGTCTAAATGTAAATAAATTATGGACGACCAATGCCGGAGCTAAAGGACGGGACAGAAGATAACGCAATCATTTCAAAGTAATATTTAAGTCATGTCAAGACTTCATTTACAAATAACGTTACTGTAAAGGTAAGACCAGTGTGCGAATCCTGTGTGTGTGTGTGTGTGTGTGTGTGTGTGTGTGTGTGTGTGTGTGT
>CAIGQZ010032254.1:2657229-2681564 GCA_903798205.1 Danio tinwini | reverse complement strand
AATTTAATTTTAATTTAATTGAGTTTTAGCTCACTACTACTACTACTACTACTACTACTATTATTACTACTACTACTACAACTAATACATTTAAAGGTGCTGTATGTAAGTTTTTGACTCTTCTAAAGCATTAAAATACCATAATATGTGTGCAGATATTTAAGAAACATCCCAAGTGAACATACTTGTTTAACTGAAAAACAATGCTGAAGTCTGATATTCTGCTTTGAAAATGTTTTTTTCCGTGCACTTTAACCTGCACAATGTTAGTGTAGCCAATTATATTTCAGCACCCCGGGTTGCCTTGTTGGAAAACACAACATTTGATTGATTTATTTCATTCATTTATTCAGAAAGTCTTTGAAAGCATGCGTCCGTGACCGAAAATGCGACCTCCAGTAAACCGTATCAGACTTTGAAATGAGACAAATTCAGTTCCACATGAGGTTATTAATTAGCAAATAATCTAAATATTACGAACGTAAACATTAGGTGAGCAGGTTACATTGCGTGTCCTAACAACATGCTTTGTGACGAGATATGCAGTGATGAGCAATTTGTTTGCACCAGACGAAACACGACAGAAATTTAAATACAGCCATTCAGAAGCACAGAATATGCACTCACTCATGAAACGGTAAGGTTTAGAATGTATTTCATACATGTTAACTCTCTTTAACATCATTAAATGTAGATGCTGAATCACTCATATGTGTTTAGTTCTAAAGTTCAATTTCAAACTGTTTGTATTTTCAAGATCTGAGGTGAACTATCTGCTGCTGCTTTCAGTATATGGCAATACATGTCATGTAGAATGGCATTCAAACTCACATAGTTAGCATTTAGCACTGAATAAAGCACACAATGTTTACCTGAGGTGATCACTGTCATAGGTTTCTGGTGTTCAGCTGTGAGAAATAGAAGACGTTGCTGATGTATCAATTCCAGGTGTTGGTTAGAACCAAAACTCCTTTTAATATGAAAAATATTCCCTCTATCGTGTGTGGTTGCTTTTATTTAGAACACAGTTTAAATCACTTGCACCTGTCCTCAATCTGGCAACCTGTGCTTGCGTTTGTTTTGATCCAGGAGTGCAATACCTAGTTCAACCACTGGGTGTCAAACTTACATACTGCACCTTTAATAATATTAAAGTTTTGCTGGTATTTATTTTTTGTATATGGTAATTGGCATTTATTTATTTCTGTATATTAAGGGGAGTTTAGTGGTCAACTAATATTTTGGCTAGATTAAATCCAGTTAGCCTTAAATTACCTATATACCTTTATTTAGTAAAGTGTAGCCTAAGAGAAGTGAAATACATTTTTAACAATTTAATTTTGATGATCTCTGACACATTTTATACACCTTATCAAAGGTACAAATAATTTTATTGCAATATATAAAAGTTCCATTTAAAATTGGACTGTTAATAATAGAGCTCCAGTAAAATGATATATAAAAAAACGAAAAATCTCTGTTTTCCCCTTTCAGTGGCGAACGGAGGTCAGCCGTCGTCCTCTCAAGGCTCAGATTCATACTCCTCCACTTCTTCTCTGTCGTCTGGGACGCCGGTCAGCTCTCTCAGCGGCCTCTCACAGGTCATGTTTCCTCCTGCTTTCGGCTCAGAGATGGTGGACGTCTGCATCTCTACTGAGGATCGCTCGAGGCGGCCAAGCTCAGAGCGAATAGAAACTGCCATCCAGACTGACCCACAGGATCCTGATACCATATCCCGAACCAGCAGAGTCATGTCCACAGAAACTAGCCGAATGGTAGGAGAAACCGTCCTGCTCAAAGACACTGTAATTCGCAGAGGGACAGCTCATTCCCGGACAAGGACCTTTTCTGCTGGAGATAAAGAGACTCTGGACTCTCCTAAAACAGCTGTCCTGATGGCTCTCAGCAAGCCTCGGAAAGCCATCCGCAGATCCCAGAGCCACATCACTGTGTCAGGTACAGTAAAACTGCTTTCAGGAGTCTGACAGAAGGTTGTGGATTAAGGGTAGAGATGAATCAATGAATGAAAATCTTCAGATTGTATGAAATCTTAATCTAAAATGATTTTTTTGTTGGTTTTGTTTTCACAAAACATTAAAATTGCCATACAGTGCATTGATTTAATATTATTAAAATAATGGAAGTGTTATAATAGTATTTAATATTTAATTAATATTTAAGATTGATAATATTAAATATTTAAAGTATATACTTATAATTTAAAATGTCTTCGGAAATGGGTTTATATTCTCATTCTAAGCCACACAAATTACTAGTAGAATAAAGTTTTGACTGTATTTGGAACAGACGAGAATATTAATGAGCTTTGCTTTGATGTGCTGCAGCTTGTATTGAGCCAGATCATTCTCAAAAATAATACATTTACAATTCAAAATTCACATTTACAAAACTTAATTAGTAAATTCTAAACATAATTCATAAATGCACAGATGCAATTCGTAAATTCAAAACACAACTCATAAATGTGCAAATCCAATTGTTTAATTCAAAACACAAATCGTAAATTCAAAACACCATTCATAAAAATGCAAATCCAATTCGTAAATTCAAAATGCAATTTATATATACGCAAATCCAATTCGTAAATTCAAAACACAATTCACAAATGTGCAAATTCAATTCATAAATTCAAAACATAATTCACAAATTCTAAACACAATTCACAAATTTAAAATGCCATTCATAAATTCAAACACTATTCACAAATGTGCAAATCCAGTTCATAAATTCAAAATACAAGTCATAAATGCACAAATCCAATTCATAAATTCAAAATACAATCCATAAATGCGCAAATCTAATTCATAATCATTTATACATTCATTTTCTTTTCGTCTTAGTCCCTTTATTAATCTGGGGTCGCCACAGCGGAATGAACCGACAACAGCATATGTTTTATGCAGCGGATGCCCTTCCAGCTGCAACCCATCATTGTGAAACCAATTCATAAATTCAGCTTGTATTGAGCCAGATCATTCTCAAAAATAATACATTTACAATTCACAATTCCCATTTACAAAATGTAATTAGTAAATTCTAAACATAATTCATAAATGCACAGATCCATTTTGTAAATTCAAAACAGAATTCATAAATTCAAAACACAAATCATAAATTCAAAACACAATTTACAAATGTGCAAATCAAATTCATAAATTCAAAACACAATTAATAAATATGCAATTCCAATTCAGAAATTAAAAACACAATTCAGAAATTCTAAACAATTTATAAATGTGTAAATCAAATTCATAAGTTCAAAACACAATAAAAAAAATGCAATTCTAATTCAGAAATTAAAAACACAATTCATAAATTCAAAACCATTTATAAATGTGCAAATCAAATTGATAAGTTTAAAGCACAATTCATAAATATGCAAATCAAATTAATAATTCAAAACACAATTCAAAAATTTTAAACAATTTATAAATGCGCAAATCAAATTCTGAAATTCAAAACACAATTTAGAAATTTAAAACAATTTCTAAATGCGCAAATCAAATTTATAAGTTGAAAATCCAATTCAAAAATCCAACAAGTCATAAACACTACAAACACTTGTTTGTAGAGCAAGACATTTGACTGATAGTCAGTACTTTCAAAACGCAATTTACAAATGCATTTCAATTAATTTGGGGAAATATTTGTAATTTTTATTCACAAATGGAATTCACAAATTGTATTTTAAATTTACGAATTGCATTTTGAATTTACGAATTGCGTTTTGAATTTACGAATTGGATTTGTGCATATTGATGACTATCAGTCAGATGTCTTGCTCTACAAAACAAGTGTGTTTATGACTACACATAAAAATAAAAATAATAAGAAAATACCAGTTTGCAATGTAACATGTGAGTTTTTTATGGCTAAAACTCTGTAAAAGTGAATGAGACCAGACAATTATGTTCCAATGGCTGCGGTTTATCTGAAAGAATAAGATCAGTTTGATGTTAGTGCATTAAAGTCACATCTGAAAGATCCCATTACAATTTGAACACAAATAAACAACAGCATTAAGTTACATTCAGTAAAATTTCATATGAATTTATGAAATTGCTCAGCGAAATTGACTAGAATGCAACTGACTTCGTCTTTACAGAGTACCCTTGTGTAAATTTCCCAGGAGGACTACAATGCACCATATGACGGCCATATTTTTCCATTCACAAACTGACAAATCCTGCATAGTTCCATTGTGATTTAATGCAGATTAAGTTTTTATGGCTGTACTCTGTAATTCCATCTACATTGTCTGCATGGTGGAAATCATAGGGTCCTAAAGAATGACACGCCATCCTCTGTTTGTGTCACCGATGTAACTCATATACTTGTTGTAGTACCAGGGCTCAAGGTCACCATCAGATCAGCGATGAGGATCTTGGGTTATTTGATACACACACCATGCTGTGGAAGCTCCGCTTAGAATAGAAAATGTGTTGTTGAGAAAGCAGCAGTTGACCTTTACAATCACACTGCTTTGTCTGTTTGTCAAATATATAGCAGTGTGCTGCCATTGTGTCTCTGCATTCAAATGAACTCGCTGGAATGCATAATACATCAGCATTACTGCATGGGATCTCCCTGTGAATGATTAACGGTTTAGACGACTGAATCTGATGCCTTGAGAAATGTATGCTCAGAATCCAAATAGCAAAGTGTAGATCATCCTGTTTTATTTGCCAGATGACAAATTAGACAAATGACTGGAGGGTTCGTGGCCTTTACCAAATACATTCAATCAAAACTCTCCTCAACAAATGTAAGAGGTTCTTCTTGGGTGAATCTCTCTGCAACAGAAAAAAAAAATGTAGGCCTTATTTGAAGTTTTTCAATAGTTTACACTTAGCTGATGATTGATTATAAAGCTTGTTTGGCATGCTGTCCCGGGAGAGAGCCCTGAGCTCAAAAGATTCTCGAGCCCGGGGCTCCCTACCGTTGCAAGGCGAGAGGGGAGTTTGAGCTCAGGTAGAACTCGAGAACTCCCCTACTGTAGAAGCTAATAAACATATAGATATTGCTCTTAAGAGATAGCTACCCGCTAAGAGCCTGTCTATGGTGCTAATTTGGATTAGTCAATTAACTTAAATTGCATGTTTTTGGACGGTGGGAGGAAACCGGGGGACCCGGGGGAAACCCACGCGAGCACAGGGAGAACGTGCAACTCCACACAGAAACATCTGTTGGTTTTGTTAATGGCCAGAACCAAAGACGTTCTTGCTGTAAGGCAACAGTGCTAACTACTGGGCCACCGTGCTACCCATCTAGAAAAAGAGGAGGAGTAGGGGTGGAAGGGGGGGATTCTTCAAAACGAAGATGTCTGTGGTATGAAACCTAGGGCATTTATAGTGGCTCAGGAGTCGTCTTATTGGTGAATGATAAATTGGATAATGTGGGGCCAGCCGCAAGCAATCATAAGCACGTGATCCTCTCGAAGTTAGTTTATAAATAAACTCCACTTAGGCTTTTTTGATGTCAGTTATGGAGATTTTTGGAACGTGATGCTTAACGGTTTGTCAAAGGGACAATCTCTAATTGCATATTCACCCCAGACATACTGTAGATCACTTTTTTCTTCAGATGAATAAAAAATCAATCCATCAAATAATCCATCACTGAGAGATAACTCTGATGAAGCAAGAACAGGACTGCCAAAGTTAATGCTTTAAAAACATGGTTAATAAATCAGTTTATCAGTGAATTAATTTCAATCAATTCAATATTTGGCCAGGACGCCGGGGTTACACCCCTACTTTTTTCAAAGGACACCCTGGGATAATTTTTTTTATGAGCACAGAGAGTCAGGATCATACAGGCCAAAAGCCTTTCGATGTGTGAAATTGGATTGTGTCAGGCTGTCAGCACATAGAGTTTGAATGGTTAAGGCAACTATTTTTAATGTGTTACTTTATTGTTTCTTAAGAGTTTACTGTCTTTATAAATAATAATTAATTTAAGGCTTTGTACATTTCTAATAAGTTCTCATTAAAGGTGCAGTGGGTGATCTGCCAAAATGTTATCCGTTAGCATTATAGCTTTGAAAACACAGTCCCTCCCCTGACATCCAAAGCCAGGCCTCCTGAAATCACCACTAGAGACAACCCACTACATCATGTCATTCACAAGTTAGAAAACTTTATAGTACTTTATAATACTACAATTCCAAACAAAACAAAAAAATTATATGTGGCACGTTTTCAGTTGGGTAGCAAGCAAAACTTGTCGTAATGTGCAATATTCATGCATGCAAGGATCACTGGTCTCACTCTCTCAAGCGCTTTGTCCTAAAGCAGGGGTCATCAACTATATTTGTCAGAGGGCCAGAATTTTACGAGACAGTCTCCTTTGGGGCCGGACCCCCAAGAAGAAAATCTAGTAAAAATCAAATTTTGGCTTAACATTGTTTAATGTTTATACTTTTTAATTCTTATACTTTTGTGATTTTTTTTTGACAGATATTGCGATTTCGATTTGATTTGCGATTTACTTTTGTAGTCAAGTGAATAATTCAATAATCTTTATTTTAGCTTCTTACTGCTAAAATGCAGTGAGTGTTAGTTAAAAAAGGAGCTTAAAAGATATTAACTTATATTAGCAAACATCTCTGAAATTGTACATGCATTGTTAAATGCACATTTGTAAATAAACAGTTAAAATAAAATGTATATAGTGAATAAATATATATATATATATATATATATATATATATATATATATATAGTAAAATAAAATAGTGTGATACGCAATTTGACAAAATGGTTTAAAATATATTTTGGTACATCAAAAAGTGTGGTTATGATAACCATCCGACAAGATAATGCAGCAAAAATTAGTTCTTAAAATGTCACTAAAATGTAATATTTATGCCTCATAATTAAATAGCAAATCAGGCGAATAACTGCAAAAATAACCCATTCAAAAAGCTGGCTACAGGCCTGACAGTGTGATGTTAAAAGAATGTTTATTAACTGATAAAGAGAAAGTTTAATAAAGATATCCGTTTATTTTAGCCATACTGCAAATTAAACATGTCTCATATGTAGTTGGCTGTAGTTTTTCTGACAAACTGTTTCGACCGAAATTGCACATGTTACTCTGAGAGATCAGGAGAACTGGCAGGCAGGGATCATATACTTTTGCATTTAGCTGTTTATTCTGCAGTTAGTTTTCAGGGGACTATTATTATTATTCTTCACAGACTTTATCAGCCTGCTATAAAGACAGACTGTGCGTTAAAGCACGAAACACAAGCATTAACGCCATTATCATGATGGACTCATTCAGTAGCGAAAGGCACAGCCTTTCTAGGTTGACATGACTAGGTTAATATTGACAGCGTGATTTTTTTAAGTGAATTAAATTGTTGGTGGGAACATTTCAATAGGTGGTCCTCCTCCGCGTCCCCTCTGCTCATGTTAAATCTACGCCCCTGCTTTTTTAGAAGACGCTCCTCATGTAGCCATTCGCGCTTTCCTGTTTGTTATTGTGGGCGTTTCGCATAGTTCAGTTGCGCAATTCTGATTGGGCAGTACGAAAGTGTGCTCACTCGATTGGCTAGTAAGGCTGTCACACACAGACGACTGTCACACAGACGGCAGTCATGCATTTACTCTGAGCTTGGGAAGTTCAATAATATACATGTCATATCACAGCCTTTTGCGATTAGCTAATCGCAACGTTCCAAATCGCGATTTCGATTAATTGCACAGCCCTAGTGTGGACCACTATTTTCTTTTAGATCCTCACAATTTTAGAATCCAGTCGCAGGCCGGATTGAATGGCTCAGCGGGCCGCCAGTTGATGATCACTGTCCTAAAGCAACTATTGTGCTTGCCGGCGGGGTGCAGGACAAAATCGTCATTACATGCTATTTTAGACCGAATATTCAGAGTAGCAAGGTAAACAATATAGGGTAGCAAGGTAAACAATATATATCACAGGTCGTCACTGTTCAAAAATGAACCAATGTGAATATAAAACCACCTCAACTTCACCTCAGTAAAGCAGGCTAGGTGGAATAGCACTAAATGTTTTGCTGTTAAACTAAATAAAAATCTACATTATTGATTCGATGCTGCAATAGGTTTCTTATGAAATTGAAAATAGACACATCAACCAGAAGATTTCAGTGGCTGAACAACACTGCCGTGCAAATACTGTAACCCATTCATAAAACAACAAAATTTATAAGCTTTGCGTGACTGAAATAGTTTTAAAACATAACATTACCCGTCCAAAAGAAATACTTCAGCCTTGGTGTCATCCTTCCTTCAGCGTGCAAAAGTAACTCCAATATTGAATCAGGATTTTAAAGTTGGGCGACGCAGTGGCGCAGTAGGTAGTGCTGTCGCCTCACAGCAAGAACGTCGCTGGTTCGAGCCTCAGCTGGCGTTTCTGTGTGGAGTTTGCACAGTCTCTCTACGTTCGCGTAGGTTTCCTACGAGCGCTCCGGTTTCCTACGAGCGCTCCGGTTTCCCCCACAGTATAAAGACATGTGGTATAGGTGAATTGCGTATGCTAAAATTGTCTGTAGAGTGTGAATGAGTGTATGTGTGTGAATGAGTGTGTATGGATGTTTACCAGGGATAGGTTGCAGCTGCAAGGGTATCCGCTGCGTAAAACATGTGCTGGATAAGTTGGTGGTTCATTCCGCTGTGGCGACCCGGGTTAAAAAAGGTACTAAGCCGAAAAGAAAATGAATGAATGAATGAATGAATGAATGATTTTAAAGTTTTGATTCAGCATTTATTTTTATCACTGTCACTCTCTCGTATGCATGTGAATGCACGTGCATGCACAAATGGCGCATCTGTCTGCGTGAAAAGGGATGCGCAAATGTATAAATCTACATTTGTTGACAGACAGTTTCGGCTACTTATCAGAATTATGGGAATTATCGACCCGACAAACTTTAATTGGATGAGCATTTTTTAGTCTTATGCCTTATACCCAGAACATAAAAATACATATAAATACATTTAGATCATTTACTTTAATCAGTAGTACTATTGAAATGTGAAGAGGCTTTCAACCAGCACAACAAAAATGTTTCTCAAGACAATCACCTACTGCACCTTTAACACTGAAACTACCAGTAATCTATGACTTCTAGAATGGCCACGATAGTCATTCGAACCAGTTTCATAAAAGACGTCATATTGTCACTTCATATTAACATTCAAAGCTTCCATTGAGATATTAGTATTTAAGCTTGGAATGTCTGCCCTCATATTTGATTAAGTCATTACCCTGAAGGATTGTTTTACAGCTTATACTACATCCTATAAATGTGTACTAGACCGCCCATGAAGCTGCGCACCTCACTTTCACTTTCTGTTATTTTATTTTAGTGGTACTAAATTTGTTGCTTTGAATTGCGTATATGAAGTTAAGATATGTTTTAGCTATTAGATAGTTGTGTTTATGTTAGCTGGAAGTTTTTCACCATAGAGGCATGCATATTTAAAGGCACAAGGAAAAGTAGCAAACATTTTGTCTGCAAGTCATTTTGACTGCTATGGTAGTTCAAAGTGTTCAAAGTAAAAAAAAAATCAAGGTATTATAGATATGTGGGTTTTATTTTAACAAAGTTATAGAATTACAAAATTGACCACCTAGGTTTTATAAACTAATTTCGAGAGGATCACATGCTGATGATTGCTTGCAGCTGGCCCCGCATTATTTAATTTATGATTCACCAATCAGACGATTCCCCTTAGCCCCTATAAATACCCTAGGTTCCATATCACAGCCATCTTCGTTTTGAAGAATCCCCCCTTCCACCCCTACTCCTCCTCCTTTCCTAGATGGGTGGTACGGTGGCCCAGTGGTTAGCACTGTTGCCTCACAGCAAGAACGTCACTGGTTCTAGTCATTACCAAGCCAGCTGACGTTTCTGTGTGGAGTTTACACGTTCTCCCCGCGCTCACGTGAGTTTTCCCTGGGTTCCCCGGTTTCCTCCCACCATTCAAAAACATGCAACTTAAGTTAATTAACTAATCTAAATTTATCTAATCTATCACTTATAAGCCATCACTATCTGTTCATTAGCTACTACAGCAGGGGAGTTCTCGAGATCTACCTGAGCTCAAACTCCCCTCTCGCCTTGCAAACGGGAGGGAGCCCCGGGCTCGAGGATCTTATGAGCTCAGGGCTCTCTCCCGGGACAGCATGCCAAACACACTTTATAATCAATCATCAGCTAAGTGTGAACTCTTGAAATAAGTTTTATTTCACATTACAGCAATAAGAAATGTCCTTAATGAAGGCAATTACATTGTAGCTGTGAGAATTCAGCAATTGTTTGTCAGCTAATCAATTCTAGTGTTCTTGCACTGGAGTGACCTGTGGTTAAGTGCATTGCTTGAGGGCACAGCTGTGAGGAAACAGGATTGGGATCTCAGTACCTCTTCGGCTTCTGGGTCACCATTGCTCAGACTTGAACTTGCAATGTTTGTTCTCACTTGTACAATCCTTTGTGTGAAGGTCACATTTTGACATGTTTTCTTTGTTTAAATGTTCACCAGAGGACAAGCAGAAGAAAAGAAAACATCAGAAAGGCAAAGTGGAGACTGAGGGAAGCACCCTGCAGCGCTCTAAAACCTTTGTCAGCTTGCTCTTTAAAAGTGGACGCAGAAGGGAAAGATCATCCTCTAGAGACCGGAAGGACACAGGGACAGGGGACGGACACAAAGGAAGATCCAAATCCCCAAAACATTTAGATAACGAACCGGGTGAGTCCATATACAGTATGTAGTTTACCAGACTGTTATGAGGGCTACATTCTGCATAACATATTTGCATTTGAAAAGCCTAAAACAGCATAATGAGTTTTAAGGAGGCTAAATCAGAGAGCTGCTTTACTGTACACTGTTCTGCGGTAATTCCCTTTGAGTGGCCTTGAATTCGACCCCTGTGGTTTTGCTCCGCTAATGATGAATTGCATAGCTGTCTTCTATACAGTGCCTACTGCAGCAGCACTCCGACTTAAAATGTGTTACAAACTAATCACATATTCTCAGCCTCTGAGGTTTGCACATGTTTTAGTATTAGCAATGCCCAGAATGTTGTAACCTGACATGTTAAGGTTGCTGTGATATGTGTAAGTTTCTCTTCAAATACAGTGACTACTTCTTTGTATATTGTAAAAGAAACTGTCACTGTCTCATACTCTGAATCGCTTGTGTTCTCAGGTAAAGAGCGAGGTCGACCCATTATTAACCTGTTGAGTTCTCCCAGAGAGACTCGCGCTGGTTTGAGAGAGCAAAGCCCGATGCCCAGCCCGGAGACCATGGCCTTGTTGGAGGACGTGGCACGCAAGCTGCTCAATGAGGACGAAGTGGCGGCTGTCATGAGACACTGTAAAAGGGTAAGCATTTATGCTTTATACAGATACTTCTTCCATTTTCCAAATGTTGAGGCAAATAACTATAAGATTTCTGATTAATACATCTGTTATGCTTACAAACGAGTCCAGAAACACAGCTCCCAATGGCAGTGGTGAGGAGTAGACATGGTCCGCTATAAGATTCAGATGGTATGATAACCTTGGATAAAAATGTCATTTTGTAATCACTGCTGGGTGTCTCAGTGGCGCAGTGGGTAGCGCGATCGCCTCACAGCAAGAAGGTTGCTGGTTCGAGCCCCAGCTAAGTCAGTCTGCATTTCTGTGTGGAGTTAGTATTTCTCTGTGGGTTTCCAAAGACATGTGCTATAGGTGAATTGGGTAAGCTAAATTGGCCGTAGTGTATGTGTGTGAGTTTATGGGTGTTTTCTAGAACTGGGTTGCAGCTGGAAGGGCAGCCGCTGCGTAAAACATATGCTGGATAAGTTGGCGGTTAATTCCGCTATGGTGGAATTGACTGATTAATAAAGGGACTGATTAATAAAGGGACTAAGCCAAAAATTAAATAAATGGAGGAATGAATGATTACTGCTCTAAAATATGTTCTTTTTAAAAAAATGTCTGGGTAAAAAACAACAACTTTTTACCCATTGAACACAATATATTTTATTTTAAGAAAATGTCAGGCTAAATAATTCAAATAAATCATTGACCTCTGCTATCGTAATTAGTTTCAAAAACACAGATTTCTTAACAACTTATAAAGGCCTATTTGGATATATTTCTTTCTATCTGGATATAAAGTACCTATATATAAACCAACATCTGAAAAACAAATCACTTATAAACCAACATCCAAATTTCCCAAATCCATCATTCCAACGAACATTCACAAACTACCTCGCAAACTTGTACAATTGCAACTACACCTCTAGAGCTGTAGTTAGAAACATCGTTCCTGGTTGTGTTCTATTTCCAGTTATCCCCCCTATGCCCTATTCCTTTAGAACATTCTAACATGTAAACTTGGAATGATTTAAGAAAAGCATTAAAGTCATCTCTCTTAGGTGTAATTTGCTTTAAGTAATTTTTACAGTTCAGCTTTAGTGAGCTTCATATTGACAATTGTGTTTCCTTCTCAGTGCACTTTGAAAGCCATTATGCCATTTTAAATGCAGCCATGGCTCATGAGGAAAGCTACAGGTGACCTATTGTTTAAAAGCGGAATTTACATTGTTTCCAAAGTTTGTGAAAACAAAAATATATAGCACACGTTAATGCTTTTTAATTCATAGTAGGTCATTTGTTAGGAAATGGATCTGTACTGAATATGACATGGGCCTGTTGGTTAGAACATTTCTGCAGTGGTTTGAATGTGTTCAATTGTAAAAGTAGAATTTTACAATAAATAAAATAAAATAAAATAAAAACATAAATAAACACGATCCTACCTAATAATATATAATTTTTTAATAATAATAATAATTATTATTAAGTAGTATTTTTCTTTGTTTCTTAATAAATAGCCTTCTGTAAATTACAACCGTTCATTATTTATATGATTTATATATATGATTAACATATGTGTTAGCTAAGTGGTTTTGTGTTTTAGAATAGAATATGTAATGTTCTCAATATTTGTAAAAAAAAAAAACTGTCACAATCATCATCAATCTAATCTTTACAGATTGCTGGTAAACACACACATATCACATAGTACTACAAATCTGCTAGTATATGGACTTCAAGATCCAGTCATGCAACACACACACACACACACACACACACACACACACCTGCTCCAAGTCTCCATTGATTACACTCCACACAGCTGATGCTGCTCATGGACTGATTACACACACATATATACGGCTTTGACTCTCATTGCTGAGTCTTGTTATGTTGAACTGTAAAGTGAACATTACACATTTTTCCTTGCCTTGTCCCGTTGTGTTTTAGACCCTTGCCTTGTTTTGTTTGTTTACGTTGCCTGCTGCCTGCCTGTACTCACCATCTGCCTGTTTATCGACCACGACTGTGAATTGCCCATATACATCTGTTTGCTCCTGTGTTGACTGTTGCTTGCCTGACCATGCCTGTTTAATAAACCCTGCATTTGGATCCTCATTCCCCTTTGTCAGTGTCCACCCCACATTACAGAAACATAGGCCCTATATGTGCCGTTTACATATGTCAATTTATATGGAAAACGAGTGCATGTTTTTATCAAAATATAAAATTTTTTTTAATGAGTGTTTGTGTAAAACAATATAATTTGCACAAAAAGTATGGGGTTTTTCTCTATATAAGTTGTTACTCTGCCCCGTTTAGAGCATCATTATAGACGTTTTACGTTATAACTAACGTGGTTCAAATGACTGATCTGCAACAGAGAAACTACAGTTTTGGGAAACACTCATCACTACGTCGTTCTTTTCCCAAACGATGCATCGTAAAATGATAGTTCAGCCGTCAGTTATGACGTTGTTTGGGAAACGCACCCCTGAACAGTGCAGTGGCTTACTGCACTGTTCAGGTCTATAGCATGTTTGGATGTTGGTTTATAAGCAATTTGTTTTTAGATGTTTGCTGAATTGTAAGCTGACCAGTAGCTTTTAATTTAGAGGGTCCTTTTCTACTGCAGATAGTGTTTCTCAAAACAACTAAATAAAATTGGTTTAAAAAACAGATTATCGTCCCATGCCTAGTAATGACTGCTACATTATTTCTTATGCTTGCCATTGGGAATGGGGAGTAATGACATACATGTAACTTATAAGTAATGTTATGTAATTAAATAGAAGATACAAGTAACTGTATTTTGTTATCATTGCATTTTAAAAAGGGGTAATCAAATTACAATTACATCCAAAAGAGTATTTTAGATTATGGAAGTTATTATTTGTAATATTTAAATTAACATGGGGATTTAAAACCCATATAGCCACTGATTCGTCATAAAAAAACTCAATGTAGTGTAATCTATGCCTTCCTGCATCCAGTAATATATCAGCATTAAAGTATTTAGTGTCTAGTCTGGAAAAGCATGATGTAGTTTTTGATCTTTGAACATTTTTCTTTCTCATATTTTAAGCGTTGAATTGTTATCATTACGTGTAATATTTATAAGTACTTAATTTTTTTAAAAATTACACTGATTTCTCCTAGAGTTCTGTTTGCGTTCACTTAACAGATACGTATGAATTATATACAGTTAAAAGCCAGAATTATTAGCCCCCCTGAATTATTAGCCCCCTGTTTATTTTTTTTTCCCAATTTCTGTTTAGCGGAGAGAAGATTCTAACACATTTCTAATCATAATAGTTTTAATAACTCATTTCTTATAACTGATTCATTTTATCTTTGCCATGATGACAGTAATTAATATTTTACTAGATATTTTTCAAGACACTTCTATACAGCTTAAAGTGACATTTGAAGGCTTAACTAGATTAATCAGGTTAACTAGGCAGGTTAGGGTAATCATCACAAAAAAAAATTAGGGGCTAATAATTTTGACCTTAATATGGTTCTAAAAAAAATTAATACTGCTTTTGTTTTTGCCAAAATAAAACAAATAAGACTTTTTCAGAAAGAAAAAATATTATCAGACATACTGTGAAAATTTTCTAGCTCTGTTAAACATTATTTGGGAAATATTTAAAAAAGAAAATCAAAAGGGGGCTAATAATTCTGACTTCAACTGTAAGAATTAAAAGTTTATAAAGTTAAACGATAGCTTTGTGATGAACTTTAATGTGAGTTTATGATCCCATTTGTCTTGAAGAGATTATTATTTTGAGTCAATATTAAATTAATCATTTATTTTGATTAACAAAACCAGTGTGAATAATGAGTTACTTTGGTCATCATTTTTGCACTGATCGCTTCTTTGTCAATTTTGACTTGCAATTCTTTTGCGTTCTTCTCTTTTAGACTCGATTATCAGGAAAGTCATTTCAAGTTCATCATTTAAAGTTTGATTCACTCATTAAACAAATCTGTGCCAGTTGTTTTGGCTACTTTTATGATATGTTTGGTGTATTTATTATACTGTATGTTTGGTTTCAATTTGAGCATGAAACAGCACAGAATCTCATTCATTTGTGGGTAACACTTTACTGTTAGTTAATTAATTTACTAACATGAACAAACCATGAACAATATATTTGTTAGTTAGTTAATGTTAGTTAATAAAAATACAGTAGCTCATTGTTAGTTCATATTAACTCATGATGCATCAGCTAATGTTAACATGCATGAATTTGGATGTTAGTGATGCATTAGTAAATGTTGAATTATGATTAATAAATGCTAAATAAATATTGTTTATGATTAGTCCATGTCAGTAAATACATTAACCAATAAACTCCTATTACATAGTGCGACCCATTTGTGTTACATAGCTTACGTATTTCTAAGTATTTTAGAGTATTTAGATTAAGTTCCTAAACCTGAGCTATCTAACAAAATACATTGCTAATTATATTTTAAAGCATATTTTGTAATCTGTGATGAAATATGTTTTTAAAGTAACCAGTTCAGCTGTTCTCGACAGTATTTATGTGCATTTGGATTTTTTTAGGCATTGTGTTCTAATAATGCCTGGTCCATGATTTAGCCTTGATTTTTAACTTCACGAGCCACTGATCAGTGTCTGAAATCTGAGTGCTCATTCAAGTCACGTTGTATGAATTTATCAAAGACACAATCTAAAAGAAGCATCAGTGCATTGCTGATCCCTGTAGTGTGAGGAGAACAGTGATGCCTTTGAAAATTGTCCAGCGTGATTCTGGCATAACAGATTTGCCATGCAAATTCCATCTTGGATCAAATGTTCATCTAAAATCTACAGCTGACAGCATCAAAGTTCAGGAGGTGTTGACAACAAGAGTTGGCCTATTATTACGCTACCAAAATACAGTTGCTGGCATTCAAAACCACTGTGTGTTTTTAAACTGGCAGCTTGTGAGCACTAAATCGCTAGAATGTTTAGTGATTTTGGTGAGACTTACAAAAGCTAAATTTCCCATGGTAATCAGCGATTCTGTCCACACTTGATTGGTTTTGATGTGACAAATTGCAGTCTGTGAATTGATGCTCTGTTCTACTTCTGGCATACTCTATGCTCTTGTGCAGGAATTCTGAAAGAGAGGACAAATTGCTTTGGGTGATTAGTTTTGCTACCATAGCTGCTGCAAAGTTAATGATAACCTGTGTCTTGTGTAGAAATAGAATTAGTGCTCTTTTTCTCTTTTGGTTTGTTTATGCCCGAGGTGTCTATTCCTGTGGAGTTTAACTCTAGCCACCTCCAACACACTAATGGCTCGTTTTTACTGACGGGTACAGTACGGTACGGTACGGGTCGGTACGGGTCACCTTTATTAGGCTTGCGTTTCCACTACAAAGGGAACCCTTTTGGTGGGCGTGGTGTACAACAGAGTTTCAGTCGTTGTAATTTTCGCTCAAATAAATGTCTACAGTAAAGCCGTACAGGTCTTTCACAAATCATATGAGAAGCACTTCTCACAAAACAGATGCTTTAAACATAAATGCTTGTGTATAAATGTTTATTACTAACCTTTCTATGAACATGATTGGATTATAACTGCAGATCAACGACAATATTCTACTCTAACATTCGCAATCATATAAAATAAATATATAAATGCAACATATATGAACACATGCAGACCCTTACAGTCTCCGATATGTTACTAATGGCAGATAAACTACACACAGCATACATTTAGTCCTTATTTGAGTTAAAAATCAACACGCAATATAGCCCAGTCAGAGCAAACCTCTCATTTGTGTCTGTAATCTTCACCAGCACATGTAGCCTCTGTTAGAGAGTAATTCCGTCATTCAGAGTTCATAATAGTCCAAAATGCGATGAACGTGGCAGTTTGTTCATGATTCAGGTTGCTGAAAACAATTTGCTCCTGTGTTTTGTCCGGCTTCTCCTTTTATCAGATGTCAAAGACACTTTAATAATCACACACACGTTATTATCATCAGCTCAAGAAGTTCGTTATATCAAATATAGACGAGATCGCGAGCTCCCTGGAGAAAGCAAAACCCACTGGCTATTTTTAGACGGCCTCGTAAAGCAACAACAGGACACGGCAGATTTTGTTCTTCTTGGCATTGTGACTGTATATCAAGACAACGACAAGGATTGTTTTGAGTTCGGGTCATCCATTTCTCAGTATTATATGCTTATAGTTGTCTTGGCTGTGTAATAACAACATGGCGGTTCCTTTGTTTTCATTCTGGCTAGCTCCACGAGCTTGTGACGTCGCTCCAACCAATCAGCGTTCAGCTGCGCATGTAGCTCCACCTTTTGTTACTCTTTCTCGTATTTGGTACCCTTTTAAAAGGGTGCCGAAAAAGTGGTACAGTACGGTTCGGTACGCCTTTTGACTGTGGAAACGGCCATAAAAGCGTACCGTACCGTATCGTACCACTCAGTGGAAACGGGCCATAACCTGTAAGTTTCTGGTCTGTCTGAAGATCTTGATTATCTAGATTTAATTCGATTTTGAGCTCAACTCTGCAGGACATTGGCCCTCCACACTGTAAAACCTAACAGTCAGGGTTTTACAGTGCATAAACAGGTTTGGACATGTTTTTTTTACTAGCCAGTGTGTACAATATTGTACTACAGCCTAGTAGGGCTACTGTTGTAAAGCAGACACTGAGAGCAGACTTGCGGATCCAAATGTAGTTTATTAATCGTGGTCGTACAGGCAAGGGTACTGAACAGGAGCAAAACAGTATCAAAAGGGTAATCCAATAATCAAGGTCAATATACAAGCAAAAGATTAGACTAGGCGGCGAAGAATCAGAACAAGGAACGAGGCTAGGATCAAAACACAGGAAAACAAACCAGGAGAAACGCTTTGTAATGTTTGTGGTATAAACAAAACTCTGCAATGTGTGAATGAATGTGAGGTGTATTTATAGTCCTTGTAATCAGTGTAGATGAGCAGCAGCTGTGTCTGAGCGAGTATTCTGATTATTGTCAGCTGTTACAAGAGTTGATGAGTGCAGGAGTTTCTGGGAGTTGGAGTTCATTCAGCTGTAATTTCCCATATAGGAAACCCCGACAACTTTACTGGCAATCACAACAGCTACACTATAATTCAGCATAAAATCCTATTTGCGATTTAGCGTATCAGCAATTTAGGCAGAGAATGTCATACGCATCTTGTCAGGGAAGCGCTGTTGTGCGATTAGTAGTAAATCTGCTTTAAAGACCAGAGAGCATGAGTCACACAAAACCAGCAAATACACCTAAATACACCCTATAGCGGTTGGTGAATAAACAGAGGATTTAACTGCTTTCGTTGATTCAAAATAATTAATAAACACACGATAATGACAACATACGGTTTATCTGAATTAATATTGTTATCATTTGCCTGTACACAATGTAATTTAATAATATATTATGTAATGTGGGTGTGTCACAGTGGTGCAGTGGGTAGCACAATCACCTCATAGCAAAAAGGTCACTGGTTCGAGCCCTGGCTGGGTCAGTTGGCATTTCTGTGTGGAGTTTGCATGTTCTCCTCGTGTTGGCGTGGGTTTCCTTCGGGTGCCCCTGTTTCCCCCACAGTCCAAAGACATGCGCTATAGGTGAATTGAATAAGCTAAATTGGCCATAGTGTATGTGTGTGAATGAGAGAGTGTATGGGTGTTTCCCAGTGTTCCCAGTGGAAGGGCATTCACTATATAAAACATATGCTGGATAAGTTAACGGTCATTCCGCTGTGATGAACCCTGATTAATAAAGGGACTAAGCTGAAAAGAAAATGAATGAATGAATGATTAATGTAGTGTAATGATGTGTGAGCATGTAATGATATCTTTGTCACTGCTTAGAATACTATGAAATATGTTGCATGCCTTACTATGTGTGAGAAATCACATCATCTCACAGAAGGAATTATTTCAATCACTTATAAATAAAAACATGTAATTAGATGTAGTATTCATTTCAAGTTGTTTTTATTTTCATAGTGCTTTTTTCAATGTAGATTGCGTTCCAAGACACTTAACATAGATGAAGAAGAAGAAAAAAAAAAGAGTACACAAACAGCTGTCAGTATCACGGAATCATTATCTGCGCTTTGACTATCGCATGACTATATTGCATGATATATTTTGAGTAGCTTCTCAGTGAACTGTTTAGTAAATGCTGCTCAGTCTGAATGTACATGCTTTACTGCTTATTACTCAGTCGGCTTTACTGAAAAATGCACATAACAATTATGCAATGTGATTTATTGTACAGGTCTACTATAGAGTATGTAAAAACTGTGTGTGAGCCAAAAAATATATCTGAAGTCATAGTATTTTTAAAACAATAGATCTGAAATACCCGAATGGGGTAAAGTGGACACTTTACTATTCCTTAATGTTAGTACACCCAAAATGAAAATTATGTTAATGAGAACCAAATAGAGCCACTTCATCCTAAACGGCTGTGCAGTCGCTCTTCTTCAGAACAGGTGCAATACAAGAATGCAGTCCAACAAAGCCTCAATTTCCACTCTAATTAATAATCTACATAATTTATTAGAAAGAATGCGAATGAAGGCTCAGCTGATTTCTCAGCCCATCTTGTTTGATAGTGCATTCAGTGGAATCACAAAAATATAAATAGGTGGACTCTGACCAATGAGAATACAAGTGTTTCACTCACATGTATTTTGGAACTGACAAGCATTTTGCTTTACTATAAAATGTTGCCCTGTGTAATCAACCAAACCAAGAACTTTAACTATATTAACTATTCGCTGTTTCAGATATAAGCAAGTGACCTACAGGTTTGAAAACACCCCTAGATTACTGACTCCAAAAGTTCACACTGTAAACTAGGGCATGTCCTCTACCTGTTCTTTAGTTTCTGGTTGATCGTGTGGTTGAGGATCTGGTGCGCCCCCTGCTGGCCATTTTGGACAAGCCTGAGAAGCTTCTGTTGCTGAGGGAGGTCAGGTGAGAGGTGGAACAATGTCAGGCTGTACCATACTTCATTTATATAAATCCTGCATATGTTTACACTATCCATTCTAACGTTCTGTTTTGTAGAATGATCATCCCTGCCACCGATCTGGGCCGTTTTGACAGTATGGTCTTGCCCTTTGAGCTTGAAGCCTATGACATACTAAAAAGCCGGTCTGGTAAGAAAATGTTTTCTTTGAACAATCTGCCTTTTCATTTTAGCAGCGGCATTACAGTTGGAACTATACAAAAATGTGTTTAAACACATCAAATTATGTTTAACAGAGCAAGGTAATTTTCACAGTATGTCTGTTAATATTTTTTCTTTCTGAAAAAGTCTTATTTGATTTATTTCGGCTAGAATAAAAGCAGTTTTTAATTTTTTAAGAATTATTTTAAGGTCAGTTTTTTTGCCACTTTAAGCTATATATTTTTTTCGATAGTCTATATTGTTATACAATAACTTGCCTAATTACCCTAACCTGCCTAGTTAACCTAATTACCCTAGTTAAGCCTTTAAATGTCACTTTAAGCTGTATAGAAGTGTCTTGAAAAATATCTAGTCAAATATTATTTACTGTCATCATGACAAAGATAAAATAAATCAGTTATTAGAGATAAGTTATTAGGACTATTATGTTTAGAAATGTATTCTTCTCTCCTTTAAACAGACATTGGGAAGAAAAAAAATAAACAGGGGCTAATAATTCTAACTTCAACTGTAAGTGGACGTATGTGAATTATAGTTTATATTGTGACCAAAACAAAGCAAAACTATATAATATTTAGTTGTCAAATATCCTGAGATGATTTTTAGTAATGTAGTTAAATGAACAAATCCATTTATTCTTAATAGCCACTTTATCAAATACACGTTTGCTAGTGCAGATTGGGATTGCATTTGCCTTAGTAATTGTGGATAGATTCAAGGTGGGCATTGTTGAGATTTTTGCTGTCGAACAAGCTATGCTATTTTTTTCCCACTGTGTAAAGTCACGTCGAAATTATTGATGCTTATATGATCATGGCTTGTACTGTTTGAGAGAAGTTGAGCATCCCGATCATTTTTAAGCATGTAAAAAAATTTTGGAAGCTGTCGGCTTAAATTTGTGAGGTGTTTGAAGATGACCAAACCAATCTGTCGATTTTTCTGAAGTTAACTAATTAGGATAAACTTTCTGAACAGTTAGTGTTATATGATGTGTCATGCATGACAAGGCGATCAGAGACGATAGATTAACATGAACTAGGTTTATAATTCCAGTGCTGAAAAAAATTCTGTATGTGTAGCAAGAAAAGAGAAAGAGAGCAAGACAATGAAAGAGAGAGATTGGCTTTAAAAGCATTAAAACCTCTTTCCATGTTTTTGAGTGGAATTTCATGCCATTGCTTTGGAATTCAACAGTTCAAATCATGTCATATATCCCTGCGGCCAAATGATTTTTACATAAACTAAACTTACTCATGATGTGTGTTCACATACGTTCTTCTGAATACTATGCCTGCCTTAAGCAAGTTCCTGCAAACTTTTCTCTAAGATTTTGGTCCTTATTGACATGATGGCATCAGGCAACTGTTACAGATTAGATGGCTGTGCATCCATACTTTACATCTCTCGTTTTAGCACATCCTAATTTACAACATCCAAAACACCTTTACCTTAACATCCACAATTTGCAGCCAAAACGAGACTTATCAGACTCAGGTAACATTTTTCCAGTCTTAAATAGTCTAATTTTGGTGATCCAATGTGAACTGTAGTGTCAGTTCTCTGTTCTTAGCTGATTAGGAATGCCAGCCATTGAAGCTTTCTGCTGCTGTAGCTCATCTGCTTCAAGGTTTGATCTGTTGTGCGTTACTCTTCTGCAGAAGTAACAATTGGTTGATTTTCTGTTGTTTTCTTATCAGCTCGAACCAGTCGGGTCTTTCTTCTCTGATCTGTGACATCAACAAGACATTTTTAGCAACTTTGTAGCTGCCTGTTGCCCTAGGTGGTGACCTGCTGCAAACGCAGGCATATACAGCATGAATAAAACCGGCCTCTGAGCGAGCTGAGAGAGGATCATGTGTGCTCTACTGGTGTTTCTATTGGCTGTCCCCCAAGAAAGTCGCTCTTCATTTGCATAAAGTTAAGGGATTATCAGCTTTCTTGCGTCGCTCGACACGCCCACCTGGTCGCCAACGGTCGCTGTCGCTCACGTATACAAAGGTCGCCAGAAGTCGCTCAATATCAGTTGAAATGAACAGTCGCTTGTTGCTTTGTTGTTGTGAGTCGCTCGTAGTGTGAATGAGGCTTTATACTGGGGTATTTGTGACTGGGTCTCGGCTTTATCAGTGTTTGTCTGATGCTGGGTATCCTAAGCGAACATGCCTGGGCATGGAGAAGCAGCTCATTTGCATTTAAAGGCACAGGTGCAAAACATCTAAAATTCTTTCTGACACAAAATTATTTGATATATATTTTGAGCTGAAACTTCGCAGATGTTTTTGTCACATGAACTTACAAACTTTAATGTTCAGGAACAGGTGTATTTAATAGTGTGGCTGTATGCTGAGCACCTGATGGATGCTCTCCTTATCTAATCTCATCCAATAAAATAAAAATAAATATAAATCTGAAAAAAAACAGCAGCTTTGTTAAGAAATCTATAGTAAAGTTAACTGTGAGTAATATAGTGTGGTAAATGTGAACTGTCATTATGGAGTGTTTTTTGGTTCCACAGTGAGGTCGCCTGTTCTTCGTTCTCCTCGTCATGGAGGAACACCCCGTCGACATCTAATAACGCCCATCCCAGGTAACTTTTCTGCTGGTCTGAACTAGAGTTTCTCATTCTTTCATTTCTCTTGAGCTGTGCCATGTCCTCCTACTGATCCCTGATGGATATTATATAACCAGGAGATGCAAACAGTCTTCTGCAACAGCCATTTCATATCCTGAATGACTGTTTGTAGGCTTACACACATACATAAACTACAAATATCCTGTTGCTGATATTTAATCCAGACCCCCCTCCTTCTACACACACACACGCACACGCACACACACACACACACACACACGCACGCACGCACGCACGCACACACACACACACACACACACACACACACACACACACACACACACACACACATCACTTTTTGACAATGAGAATGTTGGATCATTGTAAGCTGCCATTTGGGGACACAAATGCATAATTTGCATCATAGACAAACATGCATCACTGCCAAAATAAGATAATCTGTCTCTTATTGCCAAATAGCCTGCCTGCTGACACCGCATGACCTCCTGACCTCTAACCCTGGAGCGCACAGTACCCGCTGTCATTGTCCACAGTGCTGGTCTACATGTGCCTCGGACTTTTGAATGGAAGTCGTTTCTGAAATGCAAGAAAGGCGCCTTGCATTGTTTAACCTTCAAGCGTCCACCCACGCAAGTCTGAGGCTTAATGCAGCTCCTTTGTAGCGTCTACAGAGGAGTAATTCAAAACTCTCTGCGCTAGAGGCCCCTGAAATCTGAGTGAGATGTGCATGTATGCAACTCCACACCGCTGCTTACTCAGTGGATATGAATGCATGATTGTCAATCACATTTCTGGATGAAAGAGAAAGTGTGTGTAAGGTTTTGTAACATCTGCACTGATTCAAGGAGATGTAAATTCATTCAACATGATGCAGAGAGGTCTTGCCCACCCTCAGGGATTTTGTCATAACAATTAGTTAGATGTACGTGATCCTGCTAATTACATACCTGTAGCTACTTCCCACATAAATAAGGATTGGATGCAAAATATTGATTTGGGTCACAATATTTGATTAGCTCACTGAATTTAAAGCTTCCACAGAGAAACCAATTGCGATTGAGCAAAGCTGAGATTGTCATAACCAGGGCCGTTGCAAGACATAAAGCTCTACTGAGGCACAGCTCCCTCTCAAAAAAAATAATAATTAAAAAAAA
>CAIGQZ010032254.1:2629417-2645539 GCA_903798205.1 Danio tinwini | reverse complement strand
TACTATACTATACTATACTATACTATACTATACTATACTATACTATACTATACTATACTATGCTATGCTATACTATAGTATTATGACATGGCACACTACAAAACCGCTTTAAATCTTTTAACAAAAAAAAATGCAGAATGAAATGTGTATAAATATAAAATGAAGGCTATATATTATGCTGCTACATTGCTTATTTTAGCCATGTTCATGATCTATTTAAGTCTATATAAGAAGAATGTATGCTTCTAACCACAGTCCATAGCTGCAGTTTCAACCACACATACTTGCGGTGTTGTTTGTTAATTAGTAGTGTAACGGATCACAAATATGCAGTTCGGATCACACTGTGGTTTTTTAGTCACGGATCGGACCATTTTTCGGATCATTAAAAAAAGTGATAAGACAAATGTCATTTGCTTTCCATTTATATAAAAATATAACTGCAAAAAACATTGCTTTTAACAAACAGAACTTAGAACCTGTAATGTTAATAAAAATAACAATCAAGAAAGAACCAGCTGAAAAAAGAAAAGTATTCAATATGAAATATGATCTTTGCTGCTGTTGCTGATAATGCTAAATATAGAAAGCTAACATCTTGTACAACAGATCATAATTATCTTCAATTATTTATTTAACAATTCACACATAAACTACATGTTTTATTATACTGTAGGTCTATTAATTTTGAAAACCTCTTCAGTGACATCATTTTGATGGTTGTTTGTCGCCATCTGTTGGTTACACAATGTAATTGCTTTCACCAGCGTCAAAAATTTATTAAACAGTGATTGTAATCTTTACCATAAACATCAGTGTTTATATCTGAACTATAAACTGTTCTCCCAGTATTTCTGTGTTGTTTAATTGTTTGTAACTCACTGAAAAAGTGTAAAAACTGAATCTCTCTCGATGCAGATTTGAATGCAGCGCTTTGAAGGATTAATAAACATATGCAAATCATTATCATTTATTGCTCATGTTGCGCGGGTTTGAACTTATATCACAATCTTTTAATGTTTAATTGTGCAGCTTTACACTGAATGAATTAATACAGGCTAAACAAGCAGTGACAGAAAACACAAAATTAATAGCCTAAAGCCTGGTTTATACTTCTGCATCAAGTGATCGGCGTGACCCACGGCGCAAGCCTCGCGTGTAGCTGTGCATTTATACTTCTGCTTGCTGTTTCTGTTTTTCTGCAATACACTTCCAAAACGCTAGTAGGCAGTAGGTGTTTATGTTTCTCTGTGTCGAGTTTCTTCGCTGGTGTTTTGTTTTTTCTGAACACCTCCTTAATGTACAAGTGGCTCAAATCCGCTTATTTTGAGGTGAGAACCGGCGAACGTGCAACAAATATGATCATAAGGTAAACACAAAACGGAGCTTCTTCACGGGACTCCACACTTGTAAACACTCCCTGCATCGGGCGTGCGGATCTCACCTCCGCCCACACTAGTCAACGATACCAAGCCGACCAATCACAGAACTTATGCTACGCGTAGTCGTTACATTTTTTGAGAGGTGCGCGTCAACGGCGAGGGGCTATGAGTCCACGCGTAGGCTGTGCCGTAGCATACGCGTGCGCTTGACGCAGAAGTATAAATCAGCCTTACGAAAGCATTTAGGAAGGTCCCACCACAACTTTTTCCCTCATCATTATATCTTACATGGAAGCCAATATGTTTTCATGGACAAGATTTGAATAACCCGGGAGGCGATCTCTCTGCAATTGTTATAAATGTTGGATTAACCGACAAGTCCAAAATAAATTATTAATCCGCTGGTCACGTGCGTTCTGAACCGTGAGTTGTGATCCGTATGGATCATGTTACTTTACTTCCATAAACTTCACTTTCATAAATTCTCTCCTGTGGCCTCACGGGATAGTTAAGCCTGAAGTATACATTGTTTTTTTTACACACATGCTGGTATAGGTACACTGTTAAATGTAAAGTCTTTCAAAGTATATTTTATTTGACAGGCATTTGATGCATGTGCAGTACAACATTTGTCAATATCTCTCCTAGACTAGAGGACTAACATCTGATTCTATAAACAACTACTTTATGTATCGACATCTCAAAATTACAGTAAATAATAAACAAATAAATAAATAGATAAATTAATTAATTGGGGTGTCACGGTGGCGCAGTGGGTAGCACGATCGCCTCACAGCAAGAAGGTCACTGGTTCTAGCCCCGGCAGGGTCAGTTGGCATTTCTGTGTGGAGTTTGCATGTTCTCCCTGTGTTGCCATGGGTTTCCTCCGGGTGCTCCGGTTTCCCCCCACAGTCCAAAGACAAGCAGTTCAGGTGAATTGGGTAAGCTAAATTGTCAGTAGTGTATGAGTGTAAATGAGTGTGAATGGATGTTTCACAGAGATGAGTTGCAGCTGGAAGGGCATCCGCTGTGTAAAACATGTGCTGGATAAGTTGGTGGTTCATTCCGCTGTGACAACCCCAGATAAATAAAGGGACTAATAAGCTGAAAGGAAAACGAATGAAAAAAATGGCCATAGTGTATGTGTGTGAATGCAAAAGTGTATGGGTATTTCCCACTGTTGGGTTGTGGCTGGATACGTTCGTGGTTCATTCCAGTATGGTGATCCCTGATGAATAAAGGGACTAACCCGAAAAGAAAACAAATGAATGAATAAATTAACTGATTATTTAATTAAAGGTTGTGCATGCAAGTACATATGTTTATCAAGTATTGGTGGTGCACATAGAGTACTCTTATTCTATTCTGATGACACAATTCACTTAACATGCACTATCCAGTTACTACTTGCATACTGTTTTCACATACTGTGGATACAGATGTACTACTCAACTCATACATAAATATATATATTTGGGATTTATCTTATTTTGGAAGGAGCACTAGTTTGATGCTTGTTTTGGGGGTAGACCAAATTGTTTTCTGAATGATGAACCTGGTTGATCAAAAAAGCAGCGGGTACGTACATGTGCAGTGCCTCCGGAAAGTATAGCGCTTCACTTTTTCCACATTTTTTGTTACAGCTTTATTTCAAAATGGATTAAATTCATTTATTTCCTCAAAATTTTACACACAATAGCCCATAATGGCAATGTGTACAAAGATTTTTTGAAATTTATTAAAAATAAAAAAGCTTTAAAATCACATGTACATAAGTATTCACAGCCTTTGCCGTGAAGCTCTAAATTGAGCTCAGGTACTTTCTGTTTCCACTGATCATTCTTGAGATGTTTCAGCAGCCTAATTGGAGTTGACCTGTGGTAAATTTAGTTGATTGGACATGATTTTAAAAGGCATACATCTGTCTATATAAGGTCCCAGAGTTGATAGTGCATGTTAAAGCACAAACCGAGCATGAAGACAAAAGAATTGTCTGTAGACTTCCGAGACAGGATTGTCTCGAGGCACAAGGCTGGGAAAGGTTACAGAACAATTTCTGCTGCTCTGAAAGTTCCAATGAGCACAGTGGCCTCCATCATCCATAAGTGGAAGATGTTTGGAACCACCAGGACTCTTCCTAGAACTGGCCGGCCATCTAAGCTGAGTGATAAAGGAAGAAGGGCCTGAGTCAGGGAGGTGATCAATAACCCGATGCTGAGCTCCAGCATTCTTCTGTGGAGAGAGGAGAACCTGTCAGAAGGACAACCATCTGTGCAGCAATCCACCAATCAGGCCTGTATGGTAGATGGCCAGACAGAAGCCACTCCCCGCCTGGAATTTGCCAAAGTTTTGTATCGACGTCATGCTGAAGCAGCTATAGACTTGTTATCAAGACAGTTCATTTGTAGCACTATGAGTCGACTCTTTTATAAATGAATCGATAGTGTTAAACACTGTGCACTTTCAGATTTAAGCCTTAGCTAGATATTTCACTTCACTTAGAGTTGTGTTACACATTACATGGAAGATCATTCTCAAAAACCCATAATAGGGGCTCTTTAAACACAAGAGCCGAGCACACAGGAATTGCAGATTAAAATGATTTGATGATTCAAACTTTTGACCAAAAACTTACATTTTACTGTAACTTGAGCAGCTCAAGTCACATAAACAAAAGTGCCAATCTCGTTGGTCGACCAGTTTTTAATGTGGTGCATCAAACCAAAAAAATGAGTTTGAAGCATTTATTTTAAAAATGCCGCATTTACACCTGCTGTTTTGTGCATCGGTGTGCATACACACTTTAGAGTACTTTGTTAAGTTATGAGGCCGTACACGTCGGCGATGAGTGAAAATCGTAACTTTTCAATTTTACTTGGACTTTGCAGTTGTTGCAATGCTGACACTCTGAACAAGGAGACTTTGTCACAAGACAGAGCCCATTTTAGGCCACTTCTCAATTTTGTTCAAATATGTAGCCACTGCACTTTGCCGTTGTAGGGCAGTATACCGAGTGAGTGCTAAACGAGGGCTAAAGGTCAACACAGGTGGCATGATACCAACAGCACCTCTGTGACCCCGCATACAAGGTTAAAACCCTGGAATCCCATGTGTGTGTCTCTGTACGTGTGTTTGTGAGACGACGTATCTTTGTTGATTAAAGCCTATCAGGTGACAGCGTTTCCCTGGCCTGCTCTGAGAGGCTTGTGTTGCCACACTCAGGAGATCTGGTGTCAGACTCGAAACCCTTCAGCTGCCAAGCACATCCACTCATCTTAGGCCTCCACCAGGGCTCGGTGTAAAATACTAGTGTGTATTTCCATTCATACCAAAAGCAGACTAATTTACATTCCACTCTATTGGCTTGTTGTCGCACCCTGAAGCTGCGAGAGGCTCTTCAGTGAGCTCTGCAGATTAACAGGCCTGCAGAGGAAAGTGTGGAGCGCCCTGTTGACATACTTCCTGTTGTCTAACTGATAACTGCATTATCTGAGTGGCAAGTATGCTTCAGTGGCAGTGAGGTCAGGTTTCTGCAGCACATTGTCTCCCTCTTACCAAATGGTGACAACGCGCATGGCAGACGTTGTCAGGTGTTGTGTATGTGGTGGGGCTCCATAGAGTCTGCTCATGTGTAATTAGTCCAGAGCTCACTTTTTCATCTTGATTATTATAGTCTGTTGTCTTCATCTTGATGGTCTTAAAAATACAGAGGGCTTCAGTTTAATAACAGATTTGACTACAATAACAGATTGAACTTTCCTTGTATGGTTAGATGGCGAACAGTGCATTATTCACATTACAATATGCCAAAGACGAGACATTCAGTCTTGGTGTCTGCTTCAAATTATATTTCCAAATGTGATGTTATGAAAATAGAAACATTAAATGCAAATAGAGTCTACTTTAATGTTTTAAAGAACTGAAAATAGTGGCACGGTGGCTCAGTGGTTAGCACTGTCGCCTCACAGCAAGAAGGTCGTTGCTTCAAACTGGGCCAGTTGGCATTTCTGTGTGGAGTTTGCATGTTCTTCCCGTGTTCACATGGGTTTCCTCCGGGTGCTCCGGTTTTCCCCACAGTCCAAAGACATGTGCTATAGGTGAATTGAGTGTGTGTGAATGAGTGTGTATGGGTGTTTCCAAGTACTGGGTTGCACCTGGAAGGGCATCCAATGTGTAAAACGTATGCTGGAATAGTTGGCGGTTCATTCCGCTGTGGTGACCTCTGAAAAAGTGACCAAGCTGAAGGAAAATGACTAAGTGAATAACTGAAAAAGGAAATTCCAAATATGGGTGAAATAAAGTTCAGCTGCAGATCAGAGGAGACAATGAAATTATTAAGTCTTGCCAAAGACTGTATGACAAAATTGGTCTTGACAATATTCGTCAATATCTGTCTGGTTCTTGAATCTGATTGGCTGATAGCCGTGTGATATTTTGCAATAACAGTACTGGTCTAGCCTCCTAACCCTTCACCCTTGTGTATTACTCTGCCCACTAACAGCAACAAGCAGAGGACACTCTACAGTTTAACAAATATTCCAGCTGTTGGACAACATAATGTACTTTTGAGGCTTTTTTAGTCGAGAATGTAGTTGTTTATATTGCAACTATGCAGTTTATTGATAAGGATAATGGCTATTTTAAATATTTATAACTTCGGCCATTAGCCTGCCATACTGAGCTGACCAAAGACGGTTGACCTTGTCTATCTACAAGATGGTGACAGGACCGCATAATAAGCCGTTAGAAGATTAACACAGTGTAATTTCTAACTACAGCTGATCAAATCATTATTAAACTGGTATGTAATATTCTACGCCGATCTCTCTTTCTCTTTAGTATGTTGTAGTGCTGTATTTATACCATATAATTGTAGTGTATTGAGTGTCAGATAGGACTCGCATATTAGCAATGTGTGTTGTGTTGGCAGAAAGAAAGAAGAAATGCCTGCATGTGTTTAGCATTTTTCATTATCGCAAACACAACAGCAGTCTTGTTGTACTGCTTTTTTCTGGGTTAATTATTGTAATATCCTGATTGCAACAGAGAAATACTGTAGACTGTAATACACTGTTATACTGTAAGGAAATATCTCTGTAGACTGATGGCATTTTATGTCACGTTCAGCCTTATAATCTTAAAATGTCAGCAAAATCACCTGTTTTGTCATCACTTTAGACATTACGCTAGAGAATCATTCAAACACTAGCTCTAAAGTGACGTTGGTAAAGTAGTAACGGCTTCTGCTGTTCTGACATCAGCTGCAGATGTGAATGAATGGTGGAAGAAAGTAGTTCCTAATAAAAAAAGGGTTTTAGACTCTCTCTGTTTGACTTTCTTTTTTTATGTACATGATTTTCTTTTTTCAGCTTAGTCCCTTTATTAAAAAGTGATTAGTTACTTAAGTGAGTAAACCAATTGCCTTAAAAGCAACAAGTTGACTTTACAAAAATAATGTAAGTAAACCCATTGTAACTTGGAACTGTTAAGTTGACTTAATTTTTATAATTATGCTAATTGTACTTACTTTAAAAAGAATTAAACTAATCACTTATTTCTAATACACCTTTATTATATTTGTTTTTTCCCCACCTTTCTGTATCTAGCAAAATGACAGTAACTAAAATAAATCTGCTCTTCCAGACTCCAGTGTGTCTTCTAAATTCAATACGGGATATAAGTGTAGATTTTATAGACTTAATGACGCACCAAATATGTAATATTGTGATAAATACAGTAATTATTTGAAAAAAGACATGCTAAAATAGTCTGACACTGTAAAAAGTGATTATTTGACTTTAAAAATGTGTGTAAAATTTGCATAATTATAAAAATGAAGTCAACTTAACAGTTCCAAGTTACAATGGTTTACTCACATTACAATGGTTTACTCACTTAAGTAACTAATCACTTTTTACACTGTACTGCCAACTTATCCAGCATCTGTTTTACACAGCAGAAGCCCTTGGAGCCGCAACCCAGCACTGGGAAACATCCATACACACTCTTTCACACACATACACTGCGGACAATTTAGCTTATTCAGTTCACCTATACCGCATGTCTTTAGACTGTTTAGCACCTGGAGGAAACCCACGCGAACATGGGGAGAACATGCAAACTGCAGAAATGCCAACTGACCCAGCCAGGGCTTAAACCAGTGCCGTTTTTGCTGTGAGGCAATCGTGCTCGCCACAGTCACGCCCAACATAGTATATCTAAATGCTTATTATTTATTTCAATGTCAACAACTCTTTCTGAGGTCATTAAAACATGATAAAAATGTATAATTTAACATAGCACCAAGATCACCAAATGTGACCACCTAACTAACTGTCAAAATGTTCCTTAAATGTTGTGTAAAGGTTAAAAATTGTTAGAATATTCTTGTATTATTGATAGAAAAATTAAGATAATGGGGATGTAATGTTCTAATAACATTTTCATTAACATTCCGAGAACATTAATATAACATGCATGACTAAAAGGTTATAAAGACTTTTTGTATAACTTTATTATAAGCAAAACATAATGACAATACATTGTCTAAAAAAACTAGATGCTTTGACTTTTCTATAAACTTTAAATAATAATGTTTTATAACTTTCTGTGGGGCGACGCAATGGCACAGTAGGTAGTGCTGTCGCCTCACAGCAAGAAAGGTCGCTGGTTCGAGCCTCGGCTCAATCAGTTGGCGTTTCTGTATGGAGTTTGCATGTTCTCCCTGCGTTCGCATGGGTGTCCTCCGAGTGCTCCGGTTTTCCCCACAGTCCAAAGACAGATAACACATACAGATATGCGGTACAGATAAATTGGGTAGGCTAAATTGTCCGGAGTGTATGAGTGTGAATGAGTGTGCATGGATGTTTCCCAGAGATAGGTTGCGGCTGGAAGGGCATCCGCTGTGTAAAACATATGCTGGATAAGTTGGTGGTTCATTTCGCTGTGGCGACCCCAGATTAATAAATGGACTAAGCTGACTAAGATCTTTCTTTGGATGTTCTTATAACCTAAAATTGTTGACTGATCAGGTTTGGCTGTTCCCAAACTGCTTTGCTAACTACAAATACACATGGTCATGACATATACAAAGTTTATTTTTGATACCTCATTGCAATAGCTATGTCCTCACTTCCTGTTCAGTGTTCTCACTGTCAGATTATACATTACATGCAAATTGGTAGACATAGCATTTCAAACATTTGCAAGTAGCTTTTTACCAGCATTGTCTAACCCAAATTAGTAGAATTGGCATTGAAGATTACAAAATCTCAGTAACACTTTACAATAACAGTACATGAATAATGATGTATTATTATGTAAACTGAACATTACTTTATTATGAGTTAGGCCCAATCCCAATTCTATTTTTGTACCCCTACCCCTTCCCCCTCCCCTTGGCTTTTACAACTGAGGGTTAAGGGGAAGGGCTTCAAAATTTACCCCTAAGAATTAGGACAGCACTACAGCACCTGCACACGTCATCATATGTCATCGCAATCTCTTGCTTCACATGAGATCAGACGATTGCGACTGCTGAAGTTATTCCAGTTGTGTTATTTTTTGGTATTTATCTTCAGGAAATCACTGAAGGCATATATTATGTTATCATAACGATCTAATGTGGCAATAAGATCGTAACTATACTGTGTATGTACATTGTGGCCATATTCATCTGTAAACAGACAAAAACAACACTAACATTATAGCAGACACTGTAAAAAGCTCATTCTCAGCCACTAAACTTTTCTGACAGGGTATTGGAGTGTCATCAAGTGTCAGAATATTGTGGGACTGCTGTACAGGAGATATGATTAGAGATTATAGATTTTAGCAGGGTTTTTTCCTAGCGTTTGTTTTTTTAAAGCATGACGGTAAAACACAAACGTGGTTATGAATATATTAAAACATGTGTTTGTTTGTTGTAAAATTTCATAATAATGACAACTTCAGTGGTTCCCTAAAAATAATTGCACACCTTAGGATATTTATCAGCCAATCAGAATCAAGCATTCAACAGCCCTGTAGTATAAATGTAAACAAACTCTAATGAGCAATAAACAAGCTCTGTTGTTGCCCTTTGTGAATTCTCAAAAGTTTTTTTCTGCAGTGTCCATATTTGGTGAGGTGTTCTGGAGTCTTCAAATGTTGTTTTTTTTGGAAAGATACCCACATTTAGGATTTATGTTTGTGAATCATCTTTAATGAAATTAGGCATACCCCGGATTTTAGCTTTTCAAATGTTTTATGGCCATGAAAAAATAATAATAATATTTTTAAAAATAAAAATAATATATTGTCTCAATAAAGGGACAAAGGTGTTTGTTTTGACCATTGGAAAGCATGAAAACAGTCCCTGACCGCTGAAGAATGGGTGTAGAAAGTTCACTAAGCAGGTGCATCCTGGTAAGAGATCGTGTCTGAGGAAATGTGCCTACTTTGAACTAAACGTGCGCTTGTGAGCTCAGCTGCACTTTGTACTTTTTTTCCTGGCAGGAAAGACATAATTCCAAAGACACGCTCTTGCATCTGTGTGAGTATTTAACTTTTAGTTTATGCACATTTAGAAACTGCTGTATATCATTTGGACCTGCTCACTCTGATTTGCCTTTTCCCTGAATTAGTTTATGATGTTAGCGGTGTCAGAGATAGGAGAATGAGTTTAGACGAGACCTGATGGATATGCCATGCGTTTTTGACCTGAAAGACCCAAACATCTGTGCCTCTTTTCTGCCAGTGGTTACAATCAGAGAAAAACATCCATTTCTGAAGTATAATAAGCTGATGTCATCCACTGGCAGAGCTTTGACACACACAGAGCCAGATGAGATCATTCACAGGTATTAACGGAGGAGAACAAAGGAAACGAGTGGCATCCTGTGCCTGCAGCGTCTGCTTTTTCCTGTCATTCAGAGAGCGCACGGCTGTCTGTGCTCTGCCAGAAATATTCAGGCATATGTCAGGAAAACAGACATCTGTGTTAATGATTAAATCCTGAACTTTTCTAGAAATGTCTTTTGTGTTTGTGTGTGTAGGCTGGATTTGAGCTGGTGTCAGTAGATGGAGAGTCCCTTCAAGGTGTCACACATCAGCATGCGGTGGATGCCATTCGGAGGGCTTTCAGCAACAAGGCCAAAGACCCAATGGAGTTCATCGTCAAAGTTCCCAAAAACCAGAGAGACTAACTTGAAAGCAGCTTTGAAACAAAGGAGTTTGAGCTTAAGGCCCCGATATACTCACAGCGAAGTTTGCTTGGAGGTAAAAAGAAAAAGTACCTGGGATTGACATATTGGTTGGGAACATCCTTTCTTCATTCTTGCATTTACACAATGAATAATTAAATATTGAATATATTTAAGTATGTGCTGCACATCACAATTACTAAATAAACATATGATGAAAATGTGGTGGTGAGAAAACAACAGTAAATAAAGCATCTGGTAATAGCAATGTTGATGTGTGCACAAGCAGTTCAGTACATTTATTTATACAATTGGATTCTCTACAGAAGGCAGTGCTGCAGTATTAAACATGGTAAAACAGTGTCAGTGTTGCTTACAGTTAGAATTATATTAATGGTTTTATTCACATCTGAGTACAATGAACAATATAAATGAACTAGACCTGCTACTATACGCTTATTTCACACGACCGCCATTTAAAAACACGAAAGCGAGGCTGCGGTGGGAAGAAACCCGGAAGTATTGGATCAGCACTGTAAACACTGCAACAACATGCTGTGCACTACAAAGCTCCAGCTGTTGTCGCAATTTCAAAATGCATAAATGGTGTAAACATCACTTTAATATTATTCAGTTCAGTTTAATTTAAACAATGAAAAGCATATTAGGCATCAAACAACGTCACAATCTCTTTAATGGCTCGTTTCCACTGGCTGGTACAGTATGGGTCGGTACGCTTTTATGGCCGTTTCCACTGTCAAAAAGCGTACCGAACCGAACCGTACCATACCACTTGTTCGGCACCCTTTTGAAAGGGTACCAAACACGAAAAAGGGTACCAAAAGGGTCCCAAAGGCGGTACTAGACGCGCAGCTGAACGCTATTGGTTTACACAGATACGTCACGAGCTCACGCAACAAGCCAGAATGAAAACAAAGGAACCGCCATGTTTTCATACACAGCCAAGAGACTATATATCCATATAACATATAATAACGAGCCCTGTTCGATCTGGGCTCAAATAAACCTTGTCGTCTTGATGAACAGCCACAAAGCCAAAAAAAGAGCAGATTTTACCCTGTGCCCCGTAGTTTTTTACGAGCCAGTCTGAAGTGCGAGCGGTTTTGCTTTTTTGCTTGTGCTCATCGTGGTTCTTTATTTGAAATAACAAACTTCTTGAGCTGATGATAATAACGTGTGCTTGATTATTGACGTGCTTTTGAAACCTGATCCTGTCAGAAAATGACAAACGTGAGAGTGACGTGCAAAAAAAGTAAAGGAGAAGCCGGAAAAAAAGGAGCACATTATTTTTTCAGCAAACGTGAAACTGCCATGTTTAACTATTATCATCACCTTTTGGACTGTTATGAACTCGAAATGATGGAATTACTTTCTAACAAGAGGCTACACGTGCTGCTGAAGATTAAAGACACATTAAATCATGAGAGGTCTGCACTGCTGGGCTCTATTTCCTGCTGTTTTGAACCTAAATAAGGACTAAATGTATGCTGTGTGTAGTTTTTCTGTAAGTGGTAACATATCGGAGACTGTAAGGGTCTGTATGTGTTCATATATGTTGCATTTATTTATTTATTTTATATAATTGCAGCCCTTACAGTAGGCTATTTCGCACTGTCATTGATCTGCAGTTATAATCAACTCATGTTTATAGAAAAGTTAGTAATGAACATTAATACACAAGTATTTATGTGTGTAAAGCATCTGTTTTGTGAGAAGTGCTTCTCATATGATATGTGAGCGACCCGTACAGCTTTACTTTAGACATTTTCTCGAGTGAAAATGACGTTGACTGCAACTTTCTGTCATACACCACGCCCAACAAAAGAGTACCATTGGTACCCTTTTAGCAGTGGAAACGCAAGCCTGATAAAGGTGACCCGTACTGACCAGTAACGTACCGTACTGTACCAATCAGTGGAAACGATTCATAAGAGTAATACGCTTAAGTGTCCTCCTAGACTTCAGTTCATGGCACCAGGTAAACACAGTGAGGACGCTTCCCTGCTTCAGCCTATGTCACCTGTTGAGTAATAAAACACTGCAGTCCTCTGTAGCACATCTTCGTGTTGTCTTTAACAGTGTTGTCCCCGTGCTAAAATTAAAAAAACGGCCATTTCCCGCTAACATTTAAGCGTCACTGAGCGCGATCATAAACACTGCTAATTTGCCGTAGTATTCACCAGTGCTCAGCAGAATGATGAAAGTGAAGGTCATCAGTCCACCGCTCTTCACAGATTGAATACACACATAGACGGACATTGGAGCATTTTAAAGCCGTGAAGATCAGCGGATTCATCAGCGGATCGCGCGTCTGTGTTTGCACTCAGTAAACAGCGGTGAGTTTGGTGAACTGATGACCTTCACAGCCAATCACAATCATTTCTGTTGAGTACGCGAACACAACGACAAATCAGCGCCGCTGTTTAAGAACTCCATCAACAGTGCCTTAAATGTTAACGAGATATGGGCATTTTTTTATTTAATTGACGAAATTTTGTATCGTGACAAGTCTAATATAGTGAAAGAATCAGTTTATTAACTTGAGTTTGATGAATGGCATCTAAAATGTGTGCTTGGGAAAGAAAACGTTAGCTAAGTAGTGCCATTTTATTTTCACTATTCATTCAGAACGGACCTTCAGGTCACTCGGAAGACAGTGAAAGTATAAATTTGTGTCACTTTCTCTTCGCTGATAAGATATGCAGCCTGGTACACAATATTCCTGTGTGACTCAGGCGATACTTCCGGGTTTCTCCCCACCACAGCTTCGATTTCGCTGTTAATAATGGCGGCCGCTTGAAATCAGTCTATATGGAGGACCAGGAGTGCCGTTTAGAAATAAAATAAAAAAATAATAATTATTAGTTTAATAATTGAAGCATAAAAGTGTGTATAAATAAATCACAATTTAAATAAACAATAAATGAATAAATAAATCAACATATGCAAATGTGTTTATTCAAATTGTGATTTACCTTTGTTATTTGTTTCGTTATTATATACTATTTCATCATCAGACAGTGTGGGGCTGTGATATATAATGACAAAATGCATTTGGGGTAGTGGTATTTGTGTTCGGATCAGACCGGGAGCTTTTGACTTAGCTGGTCTGACCGCAGTAACGTCACCCCTCAACTGTAAAACTTTTCTATACAGACAGTGAAAATACAGATGAGAATTTTTTTTACAGAAATCAGCTAAAGATAAAATCATCCACAAACCATCTCCAAACACGTTCATATTGCCCTGACATTTGTATGCAGACCTGGTGCAGTGCAATCTGAGCTGCATCCAATGCCTTGTAATGCGCTCACCTAACCCCACTCCTAACCCTACCCCTCACAGTGACAACACTAGCTCCATTGAATGCGTTGTGTCTGACATTGCAGCACTGAGAGATATGCAGTCTCAGCTTACATCATCAAGCCTGCATCCAGATACTGCTGGACATTTGAGTCGCTTTGCTGATCTTTAAAATCTTCCGCTAAATCAGCTATGGTTTAGTCTCTGTCCAATGACAGTGCGCATTTCGTTTACAAGCGAGAGAGGGTTTAGCTGGACTTGAGGCGAAAGTGAATTGATTGCTCCCACGTGTGGACTGTTCAATGGCATTTTTTAACTCAATTTATTTTCGACTTGAAAAAAAAAATATAATAATAATAATAATAATTCCTTACATTTATATAGCACTTTTCTGGGCACTCAAAGCGCTTTACACATTGTATAATAACTGCAACATTTTAAAAACAAAATACTGTCAAAATACTTAATTCTGGATGATTGATGAGACATTTACCAAAACAAAAAAATGATCTTACTATACTTGAAAGTCTCTACAACGTTGTGAATACCAGCACACACTCAGACACTCAGTTTGTCAGGGACTAAGCCGAAGCAAAATGAATAAAAAAAATGAATGAATGTATGTTAGAATTCTCCTCTGAATAAATGCATTTCCTTTACATAAAGCACTGTAAACTCACAATTCTTAGAAATAAGGTCAGAATTTTGAGTCACAATTTGTGTGATATAATAATAATAATAATTCCTTACATTTATAAAACACTTTACACATTGGGGGGAATCTCCTCATCCACCACCAGTGTGCAGCATCCACCTGGATGACACGACAGCAGCCATTTTGCGCCAGACCGCACACCACACACCAGCTGATTGGTGGAGAGGAGACAGAATGATGAAGCCAATTATGATATGAGGAGGGTTAGGAGGCCATGATGGACAGAGGGCAGATTTGGCCAGAATGCCAGGGTTAAACCACTACTCTTTTTCAAAGGACATCCTGGAATTTTTAATGACCACAGAAAGTCAGGACCTCAGTTTAACATCTCATCTGAAAGATGGCGCTCACTGAGCAGTATAGAGTCTCTGTCACTATACTGGGGCATTAGGACCCACACAGACCACAGGTTGGGCGCCCCCTGCTGGCCTCACTAACAGCATTTCCGGCAGCAACCTAGCTTTCCTATGTGGTCTCCCATTCAGGTACTGACCAGGCGCAGTCCTGTTTAGCTTCAGTGGGCGACCATGTGAGAGCTGCAGAGAGCTAGCTGTTGGCTAAAAGCATGTAGCAAAAGAAAAAGAAACTTGGCAAATAAAGAGATTTGTCAAATGTCTTTTTAACAAGTGATTTAAATTGTGCATTTTAAATGATTTATTAATACACTTTTTTATTGTTTAATTAAGCAGCGTTTTAAAACATGAATTAAATACACATTTATAAAACTGTCTTATTTATTTGTACATTTAAACGTTTTTTATCGCTTTATTAAATGACATTTTAAATGACAATTTAAATAAACACATTTAAATATGTCTATTTATTTGTCCATTAATTGTCCATTTAAATTGTTATTTATTTATACACATGTTATTAAACTTATAATTTGATTCTTCATTTTATTTCTAACCGGCACTCCTGGTCCTCCATACTACTAGACCCCTGATCTTACTTTATCGACTTTGACTAATGGTAGTTTACCATCTTTTTTATAATCCCGAAGTAGTATTAAAATGTGTTTAATAGATCTGATCACTAGCTGAAGTTAAATAAAGGTGTAAAGGGCATCTAAGACATTCTAAGATTGTCCACTTGTTTAGTGAAAACACATATGTGATCAAACGCATATGAAAAGAGGACATACTCTCCACCAACTGGATGGATTGTTGAAGTGAGCTATTCAGACAGGAATAAAACTCTGCCAGCTAAAATTGTAAACTTGATTTAAATTTGAAAAATAGTTTTCTCCTACCTGTCTAGATTTCCACACAAATTGACAGATTTCGAGAGTTTTGCGATGGAGAAGAAACAAAAGCTACTGCTGTGTATGTCTGATTATGCAAGCTAATATACTTATTTCTCAGGCCCTGTACCAAATGGTATAATCCAGACTTGTTGACTTCCTCTGAGTCTGCACTTTTGTTGACATCATGTAGTGCAGAACTTAGAGACATGAATCCATACGGGTTCACTGAAGTCATATTTAGGGACAGACTAGGGTTGTCACGAAACTGGAATT